>ML349220.1:111535-138014 GCA_005239505.1 Nicotiana paniculata | reverse complement strand
GGGGGGGGGGGGGGGGGGGGAAGAGGGCACGACAATAACTACAAAAAAATGTAAAAATACATTTATAGAAAGAGGGTCTACATTCTCGATATTTTCCATGTATTGGGAAAACAAGCATTCAATGGATGAGAGAGAATCATTGATAGAAATTCAAAACCTACCGGGTAGGACATTTTTGGTATAAAATTAATTTTGTTGTTATTTTACATTAATAAAGTCATTTGGACTATTGTGGCAAAAAATAGTGTTACCCAAAAAAAATTTTAGCAGAAAAAAGTCTATTTTAACTTGAACTTCTAAAATGACAAATAATTTAGACAACTAATTTTAGAAATAACGACAGGTAATTTGAGACAGAGGGAGTAAGTTATAGTAATCTTCGTAAATAAAAAAAATTATTTTAATGGTATCAGGGCATAGAACTCTTGGACAAGTATATGTATATTGATGAATAAGTTCACAACCAAGTATATGTTTATTGATGAATAAATTCGAAATATATAAGCGTAACTACAAAAAAAGATGAAAAAATACGTTTATGAGAAAGAGAATTTGCATGCTCGATATTTTCCATGTATTGGGAAGACAACCATTCAATGGAAGAGAGAGAATTATGGAGAGAAATTTAAAACCTAACGGAAAGGATAGTTTTGGTATAAAATTAATTTGGGTGTGATTTTACATTAATAACGTCATTACGACAATTGTGGCCAAAAATAATGTCATCGAAAAGAATTTTTCATAGAAAAAAATTAATTTTGTCTTGAACTTCTAAAATGATAAATAATTAAGATAACTATTTTTACGAATAACGACAGGTAATTTGAGACAGAGGGAGTAAGCTATAGTAATCTTCGGAACCAAAAAAAAAGTTATATTAATGGTAGCAGAGCCTTTACAGGAAGGGCCTAAAAACTCTTGGACAACTATATGTATATTGATGAATAAATTCGAAATATATAAGCGTAACTACACAAAAAAATGAAAAATACGTTTATGAGAAAGAGAGTTTGCATGCTCGATATTTTTCATGTATTTGTCACGACCCGATTTACCCATCGGAAGGCATCATGACAACGCCTATTCTCTACGAATAGGTAAGCCTAATTGCGGAAAAAACGTACTAAATAGAAGCAATAAAATAAAGGTGAAGTAAGTGGGTCTACAATGAAACATCGCCACTTGGCGCGTACAAAATACAACTTTTCCAGAAACCCGGAATATCACTTTAGTCACAAGCTCTGTCTCAAAATAGTTCTATAAAACGAGAGAGAATTTACATGAAAAAGAAATCTATCTGAATCTGGAGTAGAAGGTGACTCGAAGGACTCTGCGGACGCAGCAGAATTACCTTTCGGTCTCCTAAAAGTTGTTGCTCAGACCCCTAGCCACGATACTGAGCGCTGGTATCTGGATCTGCACACGAAAAATATGTGTAGGAAAGGGAATGAGTACACCACAAATTGGTACCCAATAAGTGCCAAGCCTAACCCCAATCAAGTAGTGACGAGGTTAGGTTAAGGCTCTACTGGATTTTTATAGTAAAAACAATTTAAAATTTTGAACAGAGAGATATAATAAGCTGAGGCAAAACCACGCTCTTGCCACGAGTATCCGACTCCGAATGGCCCAAATCTATTCAATTCAATTGCATAATAAAAATATCACTTTAAGGAATCAAAATAGCTAATAAGTTCGAAGCTAATACACGAAATTAGGAAAATCGCCCAAAAAGTCCCCCGGGCGCACGCCTCAGAATCGAGTGAAAGTTACAAATTTAGAACACCCATTCACTCACGAACTCACACGAACAAGAATCATAGAAAACCAACAACAAAATCCTATTAAATTCTCGGATTTTCTAATTAGGAAAACTTCTTCCCATTTGCATGATTTTCCACCTAAATCCCTTAATTGCATGGAAGAAAAGGCCATAGATTAATAATATACAAAAGGAATAAGGTTAGGAATTGTTACCTATGAAGCTTATCTCAAAACTCACTCCAAATCGCCTACACCCGAGCTCCAAATGATTTTAGAAGTTATGAAATTCAATCCCTCGAATCTAATATATCTGCCCAGTGATTTCCGCACCTGCGCCCCCTTGGACCGCACCTGCGGAATATCCATCGCAGGTGCAAAAACCCACTAAAAGGCCTGGGGCCGCACCTGCGGTCAATTGGCCACATCTGCGACTCCGCACCTGCGAGGACTGGGTGACTTTCCAAGTCCGCACCTGCGAGCCCCACATCCGCACCTGCGTGTCCGCACCTGCGGAAGGTCCATCGCAGGTGCAAGACATCAGAACCAGCAATGGTTCAACTGTTCTTCCAAGTTCTAAATTCACCCGTTGAGCATCCGAAACATCCCCTAGGCTCCCAGGACCTCAACCAAACTTACCAACCGGTCCTAATACCTTATCCAAACTTAGATGAGCCTCCAAAACATATCACGTAACACCAATTATACATGGATTCAAGCTTAAGAACTTATGAAATTTCCAAAATCTACAACCGATGCCGAAACACATCAAAACTAGTATGACCTCAAATTTTTTACACACAGGTCACAAATGATACAACGGACCTACAGCCACTCTCGGAATTCCATTCCGAGCTCGATATCAAAATTCCACCTATCGGCCGAAATCACAGAAATTCTAATTTTTGCCAATTCAAGCCTAAATCTACTACAGACCTCAAACGCACATTCCAGACACGCTCCTAACTCCGAAATCACCCAACAGAGCTAACGGAGTCGACGAAATCCCATTCTGGACCCGTCTTCCCACAATTCCAACTATGGTTCGATTTCTAAGGCTTAAACTCACATAGAAGGACTATGTGTCCAAAAATTCTCTGAATTTCACCACTAAATGTTCCAACAAGTCCCAAAAGCAGAAATAGACATGGGGAAAACAATTATTAGGGGATCGGGGCGCTAACTCTCAAAACGACCTACCAGGTCATTACAGTATTGGGAAAACAAGAATTCAATGGATGAGAGAAATTCAAAACCAAATTGGAAAGGCACTTTTTGTATAAAATTTGTGCACAAACCTTAATTTGGGTGTGATTTTACATTAATAACCCCATTTGTGCCATTATGGCCAAAAATAGTGTTGCCTAAAAGAATTTTTCATAGAAAAAAAATTATTTTATCTTGAACTTCTAAAATGACAAATAATTGAGACAACTAATTTTTGAAAAAACTACAGATAATTTGAGACACAAGGAGTAAGTTATAGTAATCTTCGCGAACCAAATTTTTTTTTAATGGTATGAGAGCCTTTACAGAAAGTGCCTAAAAACTTTTGGACAAGTATATGTATATTGATAAATAAATTCACAATCAAAGAATTCACAATCTTTGATGAATAAATTCAAAATATATAAGCGTAACTACAAAACATAAAAATACATTTATAGAAAGAAGGTATGCATGCTCGATATTTTCCATGTATTGGGAAAACAAGCATTCAATAGATGGGAGAGAATCATTGATAGAAATTCAAAACCTACCGGGAAGGACATTTTTGGTATAAAATTAATTTTGTTGTTATTTTACATTAATAATGTCATTTGGACTAGTGTGGCAAAAAATAGTGTTACCCAAAAGAATTTTACACAGAAAAAAAAATCTATTTTGACGTGAACTTCTAAATTGACAAATAATTTAGACAACTATTTTTAGAAATAACGATAGGTAATTTGAGACAAAGGGAGTAAGCTATAGTAATCTTCGTAAATAAGAAAAAATTATTTTGGTATCAGGGCCTAAATCTCTTGGACAAGTATAGGTATATTGATGTATATTGACCAATAAATCCACAATCAAGTATATGTATATAGATGAATAAATTCAAAATATATATGTGTAACTACAAAAAAAGATGAAAAAATGCGTTTATACACTAACCCTAATTTGGGTGTCGTTTTACATTATTAAACCCATTTGGGCCATCGTACCCAAAAATAGTGTGTCCGAAAAGAATTTTTCATAAAAAAATAATAATTTTGTTTTGAACTTCTAAAATGACAAATAATTGAAACAAATATTTTGAGAAACAACGACATGTAATTTGAGACAGGAGGAGTAAGTTATAGTAATTTTTGGAAATTAAAAAAATAATCATTTTAATGGTATCACAGACTTTACAAAAAAGGCCTAAAAACTCTCGGACAACTATATATAAATTGATGAATAAATTTATAATCAAGTATATGTATATTGATGAATAAATTCGAAATATATAAGTGTAACTACAAAAAAAAAAAATGAAAAAAAACGTTTATGAGAAAGAGGGTTTGCATGCTCGATATTTTCCATGTATTGGGAAGACAAACATTCAATGGATGGGAAACAACCATGGAGAGAAATTCAAAACAAAACGGGAAGGGCATTTTTGATATAAATTTGTACACAAACCCTAATTTGGGTGTGATTTTACATTAATAACCCCATTTGGGCCATTGTGCCCAAAAATAGGGTGGTCGAAAAGAATTTTTCATAGAAAAAAAATTAATTTTGTTTTGAACTTATAAAATGACAAATAATTGAGACAACTCTTTTAGAAACAATGACAGATAATTTGAGACAGGGGTAGTAAGTTATAGCAATTTTCGGGAACAAAAAAAAAAGTATTTTATTGGTATCAGATTCTTTACAAGAAAAGCCTAAAAACTCTTGGACAAGTATATGTATATTGATGAATAAATTCACAATCAAGTATATGTATATTTATGAATAAATTCGAAATATATAAGCGTAACTACAAAAAAATGAAAAAAAATATTTATGAAAAAGAGGGTTTGCATGCTCGATATTTTCCATGTATAGGGAAGACAAACATTGAATGGATGAGAGAGTATCATTGAGAGAAATTCAAAACTAACTGGAAAGGATATTTTTTGTATTAAATTTGTGCATAAAACCTAATTTAAGTGTGATTTTACATTAATATCCCAATTTGGGCCATTGTGGCCAAAAATAGTGTGGCCGAAAAGAACCTTTCCATAGGAAAAAATTAATTTTGTCTTGAACTAAAATGAAAAATAATTGAGACAACTATTTTTAGAAACCACGACGGGTAATTTGAGACAGAGGGAGTAAGTTATAGTAATCTTCGAGAACAATTTGTTTTAATGGTATCAGAGCCTTTATAAGAAGAGTCTAAAAACTCTTGAACAACTATATGTATATTGATTTATATTGATGAATAAATTCACAATCATGTATATGTATATTGATGAATAACTTCGAAATATATAAGCGTAACTACAAAAAAAAAAAATGAAAAAATACGTTTATGTACTAACCCTAATTTGGGTGTGATTTTACATTAATAACCCCATTTGGGCCATTGTGGCCAAAAATAGTGTGGCCGAAAAGAATTTTCCATAGAAAAAAATCAATTAGTCTTGAACTTCTAAAATGACAAATAATTGAGACAACTATTTTTAGAAAAAAAACAACATGTAATTTGAGACAGAGGGAGTAAGTTATAGCAATCTTCGGTAACAAAAAAAATCATTTTAATGGTATGAGAGCCTTTACAAGAAGGGCATAAAAACTCTTGGACAAGTATATGTATATTGATGAATAAATTCACAATCAAGTATATGTATGTTGTGATGAATAAATTCGAAATATATAAGCATAACTACAAAAAAAAAATATAAATACGTTTATGAGAAAGAAGGTTTGCATGCTCGATATTTTCCATGTGTTGGGAAGATAAGAATTCAATGGATGAGAGAGAATCATGGAGATGTCATGACTTCAGATGGAATGTATTGTCGCACTTTTGGTTAATATTAATAGGGAGTGAACGGACTTGTACAACTGGTGAACGAGCACGAGCTCAAGAGGGTTTACTGATTTCATAGTAATGGCACCCAGTGCAACATCGTTGGAAGATGTCGGCATGGAATTTCCACAAGTGGGTTATCTCCTGTGAACAGGTTAGCAGTTGCGTGGTGTTAATGAAGCTTCTACAAAGGATTCTATTGGATATCTGGTAAGAGGACGAATATGTGAACATGGCTAGGGATTCATAATATTTATGAAATGTTTAACAGAAAGATTTCGAGGCGTTTGGCGGGTCGATTGTGCAAGATCATGTCAATGGGGGATAAGGAATCTTGGTGGGTTCCAGAGTTATGTAATGGTAGACTCAATCTAAGTGGGAGAGCCCCACCGCCTACAATTGGATTTCTTGGTTGTCTACTTGTGAGGTTCCTGGTTATCAGCATATTGGTGGATTATTACGACTAAGGAAAGAGAACATCAGCGGTAATGTGAGCAAAGGATTTGAGTAAGGTGTGCTATAATTGGCCTTATCGATTCATGTTCAAGCTTTGGGAAGACTCAGAGTTTATGCTTCGTGTAGATGTGAAGTACAAGGAAAATGATCCAGTCGGGTGTTTCTTTGAGAGAGTGTTCATATGCTATCACGACCTTGGAGTTTGATTATATTTGAGACCAAGCTGGAGTGGGTGACTCTTAATAACGGTCCTAGTGGATTCAAAGGTTAAAGTGCGGTGCCTCAGGATCTCGAGTCAGTAATATGGTTAACTATCGAGCTTTTGCAGCGGATTATGAAAAGGGGCTTGGAGTGTTCTATGTTATCTTAGGTCTGTGGTGCAACATTGGAGGAACGAGAGGAAATAACTTCAGATTCATAGAGGAATTATCAGAATGGGTGTACCAATTGAAGATGCGAATACGCGCACAAGGAGGGTATGAGATGGTTCGTGGATTTTGACACAACATGATCTCGTGAAATAAGGTCACTCATGATGAGTGTAGATTTGGGTTTGTTATGTTTTGAATGGAGCCATTATTATTCCTAAGGCAAGTCCGAAGTAAATTAGAAGAAGTCGGGTCGGTTGCAATGGTTCTCCTAAGAGTTAAGTGAAAGGTTTCTATATGATGAAGTGTGTACCTTATTAGTGGTTCAGGAGTTATGATGAAATTCTTGTACTCTTTTGTATTGTCATGATTAGGTGCAACAGGTAGCAAGAAGTTGGAAGTTGAGGATCAAGGTTGCGGTTCGGTGTTGACAAGAATGTCATAAGCTCAGATGAGTAGAAAAAGGATTTAGATGGTTAGAGTAAGCTGGAATTGTCTTTAGTGTCACCTGAGATCGGTGTCCTGTGTAAGAGGCTTAGTGTACTGATTTGCGGATTCCCGATTCGCTTTACAACATTAGTATGACTGGTGGTATGGATATGCAAACTTGTTACCTGGTGCAGAAGGTCATGGGAGCATATCCCAAGGGAAGATGGTATAAGTGTGACATATAGTCATTTGATTGATTGAAGATCGAAACAAAGTATGGAGATTATGGTACTATCGCTAATATGGGAGTTTAGGCTTGGAAGCTGCTCTATTCATTTTGTTGCGAACTGTGGATGTTTGTTCCGAATTGACGGCTGTTTTTGTGTGTCATGGGAAAAAGGTTAGTGTGGATCCTTGAAATATTAGTAGCCCAATGCGGTATGATTAGAATTGGCTTGAGGTCCGTGGATGGATCTAAATGTGAATGTGGCTCTATATCAGACGGGATGTGTTCATTTCAGCTTAGTGTTGTTTACGGATGGGTTTTCGGGCCTTGGATGTTATTTCTGTCGTCAGTTATTCCGTGTAATCTATATTATGCCAGGTGGGTTGTGAGGTGGTTTGATTATTCGCACACGTGTTGAGATCCCGTGTAATTTGTGGTGTTGTGAGAGCAGGATGACTCTCAAGATACATGTCATTTGTTGCAACTTAGTTGTGCTTGAGTATCGTAGCACATGGCGCTATCTGTATCCCCAAGATTTGTATTACGCACTTCGCGTGCTTGTAGTTGGCATTCGGGTGTTTCGCAGGTATGAGCGTTTTAGCTCGATAAGTATTTCCTTATAGATTATTATGTGTGGATTGGGTGGCACGCTATCACAGGTACATTGTTTGGATCTGGTGGCACGCCGCCACGGGTATCATGGTTGGATCCGGTTGCATGCTGCAATGGTATCATGTGTGTATCGGGTTGCACGCCGCAACAGTGTGATGTTGAGTACAGTTCCCTATACCTATTTTTGTGTGTTTTGTTTCTTATTTTCTGAGGAAGGTTCATAACATCTTTTCGGTTGTTTCATTAGTCATGTGGGTTGAGCAGTTCTTTCCAGAGTTCATTTTTCCTTATGTATCACATGCGAGTTTGTAACTTATTGGCACATTGTGGCATCATATGAGACTTTTGGAAGTGTCTGAGATGGCTTATTGTCTGAGATGGTAGCACGAGTAGGTTCACGAGGTGTTGGACAGTGATTTCGGAAAACACCGGAGCAGTTCTTAGCACATTCAAGGATGAACATATGTTTAAGTGGGGGAGAATGTAACGACCCAACCGCTATTTTGAGGTCTAGCACGTCGTATGGTGGTTTGAGGCCTTGGGTAACTTCACTTCAGGTATTATGACTTGTATGTGTGGTCGGAATTGAATTTCGGGAAGTTCGGAGTTGATTTGGAAAGAAAATTCTCATTTCGGAAGCTTTAAGTTGGAAGAGTTGACTAAGGTTTGACTTTTGAGTAAATGACCTCAGAATTGGGATTTGAAAGTTCTAATAGGGTTGTATGATGATTTTGAACTTGGGCGTATGTCCGTATCGGGTTTTGGGTGACCCGGGAGCATTTCGGTGCTTATTATGGAAAGTTAGCATTTTGGAAGAATTTCATAAGTTTGGGTTGAAGTGTATTTTAATGTTCTCGATGTCCATTTAGGATTCCGAGCGTGGGAATAGCTCCGTATGGTGATTCTGGTCTTGGGAGCGCGTCCGGATGTGGATTTGGAGGTTCGTAGGTCATTCCGGAGTCATTTGGCGAAAGTTGGAAATTTGAAGGTTCTTGAAAAGTTTGACCGGGAGTGGACTTTTTGATATAGGGTTCAGATTCCGATTCTGGAAGTTTGAGTAGGTCTGTAATGTCAAATGTGACTTGTGTGCAAAATTTGAGGTCAATCAGACGTGATTAGATAGGTTTCAACATTGAATGTAGAAGTTGAAGTTCTAAGTTCATTAAGCTTGAATTGGGGTGCGATTCATGGTTTCAATGTTATTTGGTGTGATTTGAGGCATCGACTAAGTTCATATGATATTTTAGGACTTGTTAGTATATTTGGTTGGGGTCCCGGGGGCCTCAGGTGTGTTTCGGGTATGTTTTAGATAATTTTGGGCTGCTTTAGATGCTGGTTTTCTGATGGTGTTTTTCTTCGCGTTCGCGAGGAGCCTCTCGCATTCGTGAAGAAGGATTTTGCCGCTGGGACTCTGTTCTTCGCGTTCGCAAAGAGATTCCCGTGTTCGCGAAGAAGGAAATCCTATTGTCCGTCGTCCGACTTTGGAAGCTTATATCTCGCAATCTATAAGGAATTTGGAAATGATCCAAAAATGAATGTTTTATCTCTTTGTGTCAAGTTTTCAGAAAATTAAACCATTTGGCTGTCACGGACCAAAATCCTAAACCGACCGTGATGGCACCTATTGTGGAACTAGTCTAGCCAACAATCACATATTTATAGTTTCTTTCCAAAATCCCAACTGATTTTCAACATTTCATACACCTATATAAAATTACTGAATCCATTAAGCAAAAAAAACAGTTAAAAAGTCTAAAACCATCCCCAAGATCCGGAGTCAACATGTCATGAGCATCTAAGGAATATACCAAAAAGTCTACTATTATAATACAAAACCTCGGAACGAAGAACTAGGTGCAAAATAAGAAAGGGAAAACAGAGATACTGCAGACGCTGAACAACTACCTCTATGTCTCCGGCTCCGCACGTAAATAGAAGGCTAAAGCTCGGTATCAACACCTGTATCTGCACACAGGGGTGCATGGAGTAATGTGAGTACGCCAACTCAGTAGTGGAAATAAATCAAGTCTAAGCAGTAAGAAACACATAAAATCAAATCATCAGTTCACAATAAGCATAGCCTTTCTTTCCAACAGTATATACATATATATATGAAATCAACATGCCTTAAAATCCAACTTCAGTAAAATTCTTTGAAAAATCTATTTTCCAACAATTTCAGAAATAAAAATACCTGAAGAATTTAGTGTAAAATGAAATAAATCATAAGTAGCCCCTCAGGCCAAAACATGAATCATAAATTGCCCCTCGGGCAGAACATCACTCAGCATACCTCACAATCACTCAGTATCAGCCCCTCGGGCAACCTCACTGTCACTCATGCCTCCCAATCACTCGTCACTCGGCACTCGCACTCAGTAGGTACCTACCCTCACTGGGGGTGTGTACATACTCCGGAGGGGCTCCTTCAGCCCAAGCGCTAAAATCAAGCCACCTCGTGGAATATCATATCCTCACAATCAAGCCCTGGGCCTCACTTAGTCAGCAACTCTCAAAAGCCCCTCAGGCGTATCAGTAAAACGGGGTACTCGACCCAAAAACATCATTTTATATCTCAAAATAGTGCAAATAAGGCTGAGTTTCGAAATTATTTAAACATAACATGACTGAGTGTAAATCATAAGTCAACACAGTGAGGAAAATAGCAGTAAAAAGCCTCCAAGGGGTCTAAACAAGTCGGCACGAGGCCCCAAACATGGCTTATAGCCCAAATATAGCAATAGTTTTAGAACACAATTTAACATATGGTTTAGAGTAAAATACACAACTTAATAGTTGTCGCGGAGAGGACCAAGTCCAATACAAAAATCAGTGCATGCCACATACTCGTCATCCGACATGTGCGCCATTCTAAAAATAGTGAGAAAATACGAAGTCCCGGGTTTCATACCCTCAGGACAAGATTTATAGCCATTACTTACCTCCACCCGGGCCAAAATACTAATCCACGATGCTCTTGCCCCTCGAATTGGCTCCCGAATTTTCCGAATCTAACCAAAACCAGATTAACATTATCAATATAAGCTAAATGAACAAGGCTCAAATGAAAACTATGAATTTTAGACACAATTCTAAAAATTGGCCAAACGCGAGCCCTGGGACCACGTCTCGGAATTCTATAAAATTTATATCACAAGAATCCTCATCCTCCCACGATTTTATACATACCAAGAACACCAAAGTCGGACCACAATTGCCCCTTCAATTACTCAATTAATGTCCCAAATTTCTCATGCCCTAACCTCCCGAATTTTGGGTTTAAATCCAACTAATTTCCGGTTTAATTACTTATAAAATAACATAGAATCGAGTTATGAAGTCAAAAATCTTACCTCCAAGTGTTTCCCTTTGATTTCCTCTTCAATCCCTCTCAAAAATCTCCAAACCTGCTCAACAATGGAGGAAAATAGACTAAAATTCGCAAAAATGGCTTTTATAAAACACTGCCCAGCACTATATATTTCTTCATTGCGTTCGCGTTACTAGGGACGCGTTCACGAAGCACTGGCTCTCCTCCCTCTGTGCGATCGCGTCCAGCCAACCGCGTTTGCATAGAGTAACCGAACACCCCTGCCACACGCACCCACACTGTGCGATCGCAATAAGCCTCACGCGACCGCACTGCTCTGGCTTCTCTCACTTTGCGATCGCGGACCATTAATGGCGATCGCATATAAAAAATTTCTACTGCCTCACCAATAAACCTATGCGATCGCAGCCCCACTATTGCGATCACATATTAGGAAACAAGAACCAAGAAAATGCAGCAGCAACAACAGTCCTTTTAAGACAAACACACTCCGTTAACCACCCGAAACACACCCAAGGCCCTCGGGACCTCAACCAAACCTACCAAAACACCCCATAACATCATTCAAACTTAGTCGAGCCCTCAAAACACCAAAAACAACACAAAAACACCAAAATCACATCAAATTCAAGCCTATGAACTTTGAAACTTCTAAATTTCGCCAACGATGCCGAAACCATCCAAAACACATCCGATTGACCTGAAAATTTGCACACACATCCAAAATGACATTACGAACCTGCTACAATTCCCGGAATTCCATTCCGACCCCGATAGCCTATTTTCCCCTACCGACCGAAAATCGCCAAAAACTAACTTTCGCCAATTCAAGCCTAATTCTACATCGGACATCAAAACTTCATTCCGAGCACACTCCTAAGTCTCAAATCACCTAAAGAAGCTATTCGAGCCATAAAATCTACATTTCGAGATCGTTTACCAATAAGTCAACTCCCAGTTGTCTTTTACAATTATTAAGCCAATTTGAGAGACTAAGTGTCTCAGTTCTCACCACGACCACTCTGAACCCAAACCAACCGACCCGATACAACATAAATAGGCTAATAAACATATGATAAAGAAGAAACGGGGGAAATGGGGCTACTCTATCGGAATGACCGGCAGTGTCGTTACATCCTCCCCCTCTTAAACAAGCGTTCGTCCTCAAACGGGTCTAGAAACATACCTGGAGTCTCGAATAAGTGAGGATATCTTCTCCGCATATCCCGCTCGGTCTCCCAGGTGGAATCCTCCATCGGCTTCCCTCTCCACTGAACCTTCACTGAAGCTATATCCTTAGACCTCAACTTTCTGACCTGACGACCCAAAATAGCCACTGGCTCTACCTCATATGACATATCACCCTCGAAACATGGAACACCGGATGAATACTCGATAAGCTGGGAGGCATGGAAAGCCTATAATCCACCTCCCCAATCCTCTGAAGCACCTCAAATGGCTCAATGAACCAGGGACTCAGCTTTCCCCTCTTCCCGACCGTCATAACAGCCTTCATGTGTGACCTTCAGCAGCACCTTCTACCCAACCATGAAAGACACATCTCGGACCTTCCGGTCTGCATAACTCTTCTCCCTAGACTGCACCCTGAACCAACTTCACCTTACCCAACGCATCCTGAACCAAGTATGTTCCCAATAGCCTAGCCTTGCCCGGCTCGAACCAACCAACCGGAGATCTGCACCTCCTACCATATAAAGCCTCATACGGAGCCATCTGGATACTCGACTGATAACTATTATTATATGCAAGCTCCACGAATGGCAGAAATTGTTCCCATGAACCCCCAAAATCAATGACACAGGCACGCAAAATATCCTCCAGAATCTGAATAGTACACTCTGACTGCCCGTCGATCTGAGGATGAAACACTGTGCTCAACTCGACCTGAGTACCTAGCTCCCTCTGCGCGACCCTCCAAAACTGAGATGTGAACTGAGTACCTCTGTCAGAAATGATAGAAACTGGAACCCCATGCAATATGACAATCTCCCTGATGTAAATCTCAGCCAACCCCTCCGAAAAATAAGTAGTGCCGACAGGAATGAAGTGCACGGACTTGGTGAGCCGATCCACAATAAACCATATAGCATCAAACCTCTTCGAAGTCCGTGGAAGCCCAACTACAAAGTCCATGGTGATCCGCTCCCACTTCCACTCCGGAATATCTAATCTCTGAAGCAATACACCTGGTCTTTGGTGCTCATACTTGACCTGCTGACAGTTGAGACACCGAGCTACCAACTCGACAATATCCCTCTTCATCCGCCTCCACCAATATTGCTGTCTCGGATCCTGATACATCTTTGCAGCACCCGGATGGATGGAATACCGCGAACTATGGGACTCATCTAGAATCAAATCTCGAAGTCCATCCACATTGGGCACGCAAATCCGGCCCTGCATCCTCATGACCCCATAATCAGAAATAACCACATCCTTGGCATCACCGTGACGGACCCTGTCCTGAAGAACGAGCAAGTGTGGATCATCACACTGGCGTGCTCTAATATGATCATAAAGAGAAGACCTGGAGGCTACACAAGCCATACCCGCAGGGGCTCTGATAGGTCCACTCTCACCAACCGACCCGCTAAAGTCTGAATATCAAGTGCTAATAGCCGCTCTGCTACTGGAAGGTAGGCTAGATTCCCCAAACTCTTCGCTGTGCGACTCAGGGCATCGGCCACTACATTGGCCTTCCCCGAATGATATAAAATAGTGAGGTCATAATCCTTGAGAAACTCCAACCACCTCCTCTGACGCAAATTCAGATCCTTCTGCTTAAGCGGATGCTGCAAAATATGGGGTGCATTGTCCACGGCTTGTATGGGGTGCATTGTGAGATTTTCACTGATCAGTAACAGACAAACAAGGATGATGAAAGCAGTAAACAGTAAAAATGACAGAAATTCAAATAATTACTGGAAGTGAATGTACAATTTATACTTCATTATTCTTTTATTTCCTTTAAAAATATATCTGACCACTCAAAACCATAAAAAGGAATCATTAACAATTTAACATGCGCATACAGGATAAGGACAACCGGCCTGAGCCATCATAATGATCATATATGTGCACTACCTAGGGTCGAACGACCAGAACCATAATATATATCTTTCAATCTCGTCGTGGCGTACGAACCGCTCCCATGAGAGTGGGGGAAATAACACTCCGCTAGCAGAATGTAAATTGCGAAGCGGTCACATGCACACACAATCCATACATTTATTCTTTATAAATTACTTTTCGTGAACAATTACTTAAAATTACGTAAATTCCATGATTTCAGGGAAACAAGCTGCATGTAACATTAATTCACTACGCATATAGTTCATTTCAAGGGAAAACATAAGACATGGTGTAGGCCTAAATACCTGGACATAACAATAATAGTCGCTACGTACGGACTCTCATCACTTTGCGCGTACGTAGCCCCCACAACATTAACACATAATCAATTAAAGCACATAGGGGGACAGTTCCTTACAAGGTTATAAATTAGTCTCACCTCGTGTCGAACCTACTTTCCGGGTCAAGAACGCGCCCAAAACTCCAAACTCGACACCCACAGACTCGAAACTAGCCAAATGTTATACAAATATATCAATTTATACTCAAAGCATGAAATTCTTCTACTACTTAGGCAAATTCATCATTCTTGAAGAAATCCTAAAATCCAACCCCGGGCCAACATGCTCGGATTCCAAAAATTCTAGAAGGGAACACTCACCCATAGCCTAAGGATCATTAATACATGATTTTCACTCGATTTCATATCTAATTGACGGGTAATTTTCTACATTTTCAAAAGCCCTAGGTTACAACCCCAAATCCTTAGTTTTCACTAATTTAGGTAGTTAATTTAGCTTGTAGTCCATGCATGAAGCTAATATTAGAGTAGAATTTACTTACCTTCAATAACTAGGTCATTTTCCCCTTTTTAATGCTTAAAATCGTCCCAAGGAAGAAGAAGAAGATGAGGAAATGAATTAAATCTCGTTATAAAAACACACAGCCCAGTGGTCTACTCTATGCGATCACAGCCTGGGCAGTGCGATCGCAGAGCTTTAAGTGACCAGGCCCTCATGGGCCTTCTGTTCGAATGCGGAGAGAGACCTGCGAACGCACAGGGTAAGGAATAGCTGGGCTGGCCCAAGGCTGGGCTCTTGTGCGAACGCGGATGGGGTGTGCGATCGCAGTGGGTCAGGATCCCAACCCATCGCGTTCGCGGTGCTTTTTGTGCGAACGCACAGGGCATTCACCACCCCGGCCTAGTTCCTTCTATGCGGTTGCATCAGTGCACCTGCGATCGCACCGAAGGAAACTAGTCAGTGAAAAATCTGGTTTTTGAATTTAACTCCGAGGGGTCCAAAACTCACCCGAGCCCCTCGGGACCCCGTCCAAAGGCACTGGCAGGTCTGTATTCATGATAAATACTCGCTCAAATTTTCGGAACGTGAAAACAACAACGAAACTAAGAATTCGACCCCAAACCAAATTAAATCAAACTTTGAACTTAAAGTTCTAGAATTCGCTTTCAATGCGCCGAACAGACCTATACTAGTCGGAATGACACCAATTTTGCAAGCAAGTCATAAATGACATGACGGAACTATTCCTGATCTCGGAATTCCGTTCGGATCTAGATAACACAAAAACACGTTCCCAACCAAATTTCAAACTTAAGAAAACTCTAATTTCGATATTGGGAGCCAAATGCCCCCGGGTTATCCAAAACCCATTCCGAACATACACCTAAGTCCGAAATCATCATACGAAGCTATTGGAATCATCAAAACTCGATTCCGAGGTCGTTTACTCAAAATATTGACCGAAGTCAAACTTGGTCTTAAAGGCCAACCTTAAGGAACCAAGTGTTCCAATATTGCTCTAAACATTTCTGAATCCCGGACCACCGCCCCCGCAAGTCATAAATCACAATATTCCCCTATAGGAAGTTTCATTTAGGGGAACGGGGTCCAATATCGGTCGGGTCGTTACATTCTCCACCTCTTAAATAAATGTTCATCCTCGAATGGGTCTAGAATCATACCTGAAGTGCTGAATAAGTGTAGATAATCGCTCCGCATGTCCTCCCCAGACTCCCAGGTCGCTTTCTCGACTGGTTGTACCCTCTACTGGACCTTCACTGCAGAAACTCTCTTAGACCTCAACTGGTGATCCTGCCTATCAATAATAGCAACTGGCTCCTCGTAGCCCAACCTCTCATACAACTAAATAGTGTTGAAATCAACCACGTGAGAGAGGTCGGCGTGGTACCTCCGGAGCATGGATACATGAAAAACTGGATGAACTCCTGATAAACTGGGAGGTAAGGTCAGCTTATAAGCGATTTCCCCAACCCGCCGCAACACCTCGAAGGGACCTATAAACCTCGGGCTTAGCTTGCCCTTCTTCCCAAACCTCATAATACCCTTCATAGGCGATACTTTCATCATGACCCTATCTCCCTCCATAAATGATACATCACGCGCCCTTTGATCCGCGTAACTCTTCTGTCGGGACTGTGCTCTGCGGAGCCTGTTCTGGATCAACTTCACTTTCTCCAAAGCATCCCTCACCAGGTCGGTGCCATATAACTTAGCCTCGCCAGGCTCAAACCACACGATAGGAGAATGACATCACCGACCGTACAAAGCCTAAAATGGTGCCATCTCAATGATGGACTGATAACTATTATTGTAAGCAAACTCGGCCAAAGGCAAGAATTGGTCCCACTGACCTCCGAAGTCAATCACACATGACCTGAGCATGTTATCCAATATCTGAACTGTATGCTCTGACTGACCATCAGTATGAGGGTGAAATGATGTGCTGAGGTCTATCTGGGTACCCATCTCACTATGCAATGCTCTCCAAAAGTGCGAGGTGAACTGAGGACCTTGATCCGATATAATGGACACCGGCACACCGTGCAACCGAACTATCTCCCGAATGTAGATCTGGGCCAACCTCTTAGAAGTATATGTAATAGCCACTGGAATGAAATGCGCCGATTTGGTCAATCTATCCATAATGACCCAAACCACGTCAACCTTCCGCAAAGTCCGAGGCAACCCAACCACGAAGTCCATAGTGATGTGTTCCCACTTCCACTCTGGAATGGGCATCTGCTGAAGTAGGCCTCCTGGACTCTGGTGCTCATACATAACTTGCTAGCAATTAAGGAACCTAGCCACATACTCCACAATGTCCTTCATCCGCCTCCACTAGTAATGCTGCTTCAAATCACGATACATCTTCGTAGCACCAGGATGGACAGAATACCGAGAACTGTGTGCCTCATCTAGAATCCTCCCTCTCAGACCATCGAGATTAGGAACACATAAACGGCCCTGAAGTATCAGAACACCATCCTCGCCAATAGTAACCTCCTTGGCCCTAACCTGAACCACTGTCTCCCATAGCTCTGCCAAAAATGGATCATCATACTGCCGATCCTTAATCTCCCCCAATAACGAAGACTGAGCAACCATATGTGCAAGAACTCGACGAGGCTCTGAAAAGTCTAATATCACCAGGCGATTAGCCAAGTAATGAATGTCCAAGGCTAGAGGTCTCTCCTCTGCTATAATATAAGCCAAGCTACCCATACTCTCTGCCTTCCTGCTCAAAGCATCTACTACCACATTTGCCTTGCCCGGATGATAAAGAATGGTGATATCATAATCCTTCAACAACTCAAGCCATCTGCGCTGCCTCAAATTAAGATCCCTCTGCTTGAACAAGTGCTACAGGATGTGGTGGTCTAGATAAACCTCACAGGACACACCATACAAGTAGTGCCTCCAAATCTTTAGAGCATGAACAATCGCCGCCAACTCCAAATCGTGCACAGGATAATTTTTCTCATGAACCTTTAGCTGGCGCGAAGCATAAGCAATAACTCTCTCTTCCTGCATCAACACACACCCCAAGCCAACTCGCGAAACGTCACAATAAACCGTATACATCCCAGAACCGGAAGGCAATACTAGAACTGGGGCTGAGGTCAATGCTGTCTTGAGCTTCTGAAATCTCACCTCACACTCGTCGTACCATCTGAATGGGGAATTCTTCTAAGTCAATCTAGTCGATGGAGCTGCAATAGAAGAGAACCCCTCCACAAATCGGCGGTAATAGCCTGCTAGGCCCAAAAAGCTCCTGACCTCTATAGATGAAGTAGGACGCGACCAACTCTGAACCGCCTCAACCTTCTGGGGATCAACCTTGATACCCTCTCCAGATACCACATGCCCCAAGAATGCCACGAAATCCCACCAGAATTCACACTTTGAGAACTTAGCATATAGCTTCTGTTCTCGCAAAGTCTGGAGCACAACTCTCAAATGCTGCTCGTGCTCCCCCAGGCTACGTGAGTAAATCAAGATGTCATCAATAAAGACGATAACAAAGGAATCAATATACGGCCTGAACACCATATTCATCAAGTCCATGAAAGCTGCTAGGGCATTAGTCAAGCCAAAGGACATTACCAGGAACTCATAGTGGCCAAATCTTCAACTGATGATATCCTGATCTCAAATGAATCTTAGAAAACACTCGAGCACCCTGAAACTGGTCAAAAAAATTATCAATGCGTAGCAAAGGATACTTGTTCTTAATGGTGACCTTGTTCAACTGGCGGTTAAAATACACATCTGCATGGATTCATCCTTCTTCTTCACGGATAGAACTGGAGCACCCCACGACAATACACTCGGTCTGATGAACCCCTTAGTCAACAACTCCTCAAGCTGCTCCTTCAACTCCTTAAACTCTTTCGGAGCCATACGGTACAAAGGAATATATATAGGCTGGGTGCCTGAAGCTAAATCAATGCAGAAATCAATATCACGATCCGGAGGCATGCCCGGAAGGTCCAAAAGAAATACATCAGCAAACTCTCAAACAACTAGCACTGAATCACTCATCGGAGACTCGGCGGTGGCATCCCACACATAAGCGAGGTAGGCCAGACAACCTTTCTCGACCATATATTGAGCCTTCAGGAATGAAATAACCCGGTTGGCTGCACTAACTGAGGAACCTCTCCACTCCAGCCTAGGCGACTCTGGCATGACTAAAGTAACTATCTTGGCATGGCAATCTAGCACGGCATGATAAGGAGATAGCCAATCCATGCCTAAAATAATCTTGAAATCAACCATGTCGAGCAATAAAAGATCCGCTCCAGTCTCGAACCCGTAGAATGTAACCATACAGGACCGGTAAACCCGGTCTACCACCACAGAATCACCCACATGAGTGGAAACACATATAGGAGAACCCAAGGACTCACGAGGGACATCCAGAAAATGAGCAAATAACACAGATACATAGGAATAAGTGGATCCTGGATCAAATAACACATATGCCTCTCTACCACATACTGTAATAATACATGTGATCACGGAGTCTGAGGCCACTGCATCTGATATGGCCGGAATATCATAGAATCTAGCTGGAGCACCGGGAGACTGAGCCCCGCCAGAATGAACAGGAGCTGGCTGACCTCCCCCTGACTGGCCTCCACCTCTAGGACGACCCCTGCCAATATGTCCCCCACGTCTAGGTGGCCTGACGGCTGGTGCTGGACCCATAGGCTGATAATCCTGCTGCACCGCTTTGCCCCGAATCCTGGGATAATGCCTCTTCATATGACCTGGATCCCCACACTCATAACAACCTCCGGGTATCGTAGCCTGCTTCCCCGAAGAGGAACCCAGAATGGCCGGAGAGCAATGTGTACTCTATGGAATAGCACTGAAGTAGGGACTAGGGAATCTCGGATAACTGGAATAACCACTGGGTGAACTTTGAATGGCTGGAGGGCAGTAGGAACGCTCTGGCATGGCTCTGAAATGAGCCCTCGCTGGAACACCTCGGGGAGGTGGTGGGGGTGCTGAATATGGAGGCCTGCTGTGCTGACCTCTACTGAACTGACCTCTGCCCCTAACTGGGGCACCTCTCCCGGAGAATCTGGCTCTCTTATCTCTGCCTTTCGATCGATAACCCTCAATCTGACGAGCTATCTCGACCACCAGTTGATAAAGAGTCCCCATCTCCACCCCTTGGGCCAGTTGGCCCTAATACCAGAGTGCAGCCCTGCTAGAAATCTCCGTACTCTCTCTTCATCAGTAGGCAATATCATAAGTGCGTGCGAGACAACTCTGAGAATCTAGCCTCATAATCTATCACTAACATCTGTCCCTGCTCCAACTGCTCAAACTGATATTGCAGATCTTCCCTCTCAGAGGGTGGGATATACTTGTCTAGAAACATCTGAGTGAACTGCTCCCAAGTGATGGGAGGAGAATCTGCTGGCCTGCTGAGAATATAGGACTGCCACCATCTGCGAGCTCTGCCCTCTAGCTGGAAGGTAGTGAAGTCCACTCCATGGGACTCTAATATCCTCATATTGTGCAGCCTATCCCTGCACTTGTCAAAAAAACCCTGGGCATCCTCTCTTCGCTTGCCCCCGAAGACTGGAGGGTGCAATCGAGTCCATATATCCAATAACTTATGCGGATCGCCGTCCGCAACTGGTCTGGGCTCAGGTGCTGCTGCTACAGGCTGGACCCCACCCACGAGCAGTGTACCCGGGGAATGATGTAATGTTGCTGCCTGACCTGCAGCCTGGGCGGTAGAAGTCTGGGCCCCCCTCCCTCGTGAGATATGGCAGGATCTGCTGGAAATTAACCAGCCTGGGACATGGTGTCCATAAACCGCATCATACGGCCCATGATCTCCTGGAAGCCTCGCACCGTCATAAAGTCCACTGGAGCAGGACATGCTGGGGGCACCTCACCCTGCTCCTCTATAGTAGGATCCTCCGGTGGTGGTACATATGGAATAGCTCAGGGATTCCCTTGTCCCCTACCTCGGGCTAGTGACCTCCCCCGGCCTCTGCCACGGCCTCGAACAACGGGGGTAGCGGCCCCTCCCTGGTCTAGAACATCGGATGCACGCATCCTAACCATCTGTGAGAGAATAGAAGAATGAGATTTGGTAAACCATTGTGTTATATCTCACGTGTTCATACGTTAAAAGTTTCTTCTTCAGTTAATTGACGTAGACTCAGGGATAACATCATCTTGATGTTAACGTATTTACGCTATTTATAACAAGTGATAAATAAGTGTCGTGAAGGATAAAGGGTACACGAATTAAAGAAAATGAGTTTCATTGAAGGTGGCCAATTTGGGATAAAATACGGATCGAACCATAGTACCCAACACTTATGGACTAGTACCATGCAAGGTGCCGTATGACCACGGTAGTATGATGTATAAAGTATATTTAAAATAAGCAGAATTTTAAGTAATTTGGGATAATTTTTAATTATGCGGGTAATTAGTTAATTATCGGGTAACGGGACATTACCTAATTACCTAATAAGCGGATAAAGATTAAATATCCCACCCCCATCCCCACGTGGCAGCTAGCCATGTTATAAAGGAATGACTAAGTCATTCCTTGCTATGTTATCAGCAAATAACAATATCTTTCATTCCAGGAAATGGCCTAACCAAAAAGTCTTTCAACCAAAGTAAATCAAAACGTGAGACCTTAATTCCTTGAACCCACCATTCTCCAAAAATCACTCCAAAGATTAGATGGTATGCATTAAGTAGCATGACTATCATAAAGCAGCGTGAATCTTGAATAGTCGAATGAAGATTTTTAGTGTTTTAGCAATAGAAAAATTTTGAGGTTCTAAAAGAGTACGGTGCAATCTTCACCAAGAATATTATACGGAGTTTTACCTACTCCAGGTATGTTAAGGCTATCCCTTCTTTCTTTTGGCATGGTCCAAATTATACTGAAGAAACGAGCAAATACACAGTTTCTATAAATTACTCTATTCATAGAAATAGTAGGGGTGTCTATATTCTTGATTCCCCATGAGAATTATTATTATTTTCTGTTCATGGGTCTCAGAATAATACGCAGTTGGAAAAGTTTATCCGGAAGGAATATTGAGATTATTACGTACTTTTCATGCATTTCATACATGTGCATTGAACCATGACCAGATGGTGTTATATACGCGTATATATGTAAATATATGTATATGGGATATGGGAAAAGGTTACGGCGTTATATACGCACCACCACCTGATCAGCTGGTATATGATGATGATGTTGCCCACAATGGCTGAAATATGATTCAAACGGCGTTATATACGCGTATATATGTATGTATATTCAAACGGTGTTATATACGCGTATATATGTATTTATATATATTNTGATGCTAAAAGTGATTTATTATTACAGAGTTATCCAGACATACAGGTTGAGTCAATTACTCTATATCTCTTCCATGTCTCTTATGTATTTATTTATGTGCCTTACATACTCAGTACATTATTCATACTGACGTCCCTTTTTCCTGGGGAGGCTGCATTTCATGCTCGCAGGTGCAGGTAGGCGAACTCAAGGTCCCCCTTATTAGGATCCCTGATCAGCGAGAGTTGGAGTGCTCCACTTGATCCGGAGCTACTTTAGATTTTGGTACGATACGTTTGTATATAGATACATATGGGTATGACGTGGCTTAGACCTGTCTTTATACAATTATGTTTCTATTAGAGGTCTGTAGACTGTATGTCTAGTTGGATAGTATGTGGCCTTGCCGGCTTCCAGTTTTGAGATGTATAGTTTTATATAGCAGCCTTGTCGGCTCGTCCTACGTATGTTGTACGTATATGTATGTATGCCTTTTTGTGAAGATTTCCTTCATGTATAATGTTCTCGTAATTTAGCAGATGTTATTCATGTTCATATTTTAGATGCATGTTTAGGGGTGTTTGACAGGTAGGATTCAGGCACCCGTCGCAGCCCATCGGTTTGGGTCGTGACAGAACTGGTATCAGAGTAGTTCTGTCCTAGGGTTATCTACAGACCGTGTCTAGTAGAGTCTTGTTTATGGGTGTGTCGTGCACCACACTTATAATTAGGAGGCTACAAGATATATAGGATGTTATACTCTCTTTTTATCTCAGATCATGCAATACAAGAATTCATGTTCCTAACGATACGTTATATTGTCAACAATTCCCCCAAAGAGTACGGCCGCCCAGAAGGGAAAGTCCGTGGCTGGTGAGACTACTAGTCGAGCGCCACAAGTTACCAGGGCTCGGGGAGAATCTCATGGTGAGGTTCCATCTAAGACTTCACATACCCCTCCTTTTCCAGAAGAGCTCCGAAGGGCACAAGCTTCAGCGCTCGCCCCTGTACATTCAGCACCTCAGCCGGATGCGCCAGGTCAGGGGATGAGAGATGATATTCAGTTATTGACCCGATTAGTAGCCGCACAGTCTCGACGTCAGGAAATAGGTATCAGTCACGCAGATAGATCTGTGAGTGTGAGGGTTCGTGACTTTATTAATTTAGATCTTCCGGTATTCACTGGAGTAGACCCGAATGAGGATCCTCAGGTATTTATTGATAGAGTGCAGAGGACATTATGGGTAATGAAGGCCACTGCGATGGAGTCAGTTGAGCTAGCTTCCTATAGACTCCGAGATGTTGCATTTAATTGGTACGAGTCTTGGGAATTGTCCAGAGGTGAGAATGCCCCTCCAGCAGTATGGCAGGAGTTTACAGAAGCTTTTCTTCGTCATTATCTACCACCAGAGCTTACGCGAGCCAGAGTTGATAGGTTTTTGACCCTTCGGCAGGGAAACATAAGTCTTTGGGAGTACAATCTTCAGTTTGATTCGATGGCTAGGTATGCTCCCACTATTGTATCCAAGATGGAGGATCGGGTTCATCGGTTCGTGATGGGATTGGAGCCTCACTTGCTTAACGATTGTATGTCGGTTTCACTTCATCCAAACATGGATATTTCTTGTATGCAGGCATACACTCAGGGTATAGATGAGCGTAAACAGAAATAGAAGACCGATCATGAGCATGATAGGGCCCAGAATAAGAGAGCGAGGTCTTCGAGTCCTTCTGGTAAGTATCGAGGTTGTCAGAGGTAGCAGTATTCGAGATATCCATCCTATCCCTCGGCTATCGCGCCCCCTCAATTTGGCAGTAAGAGATTTGATTGTTCTACATATTCAGGGCCTGGTCAGAAATTTAGGGCCTCAGGTTCTCAGTATAGGGGTGAGTCAAATCAGATGAGGCCACCCTTGCCACAATGTACTCAATGTGGTAAGCAGCATACCAGACAATGTCGTATGAGATTAGGTGTTTTTTAAACTTGTGGTTATCCGGGCCACGTTATGAGGGAATGTCCGATGAGAGGTGATGCAAGCGTAGCTCAGCCAACGGTATCTGTAGCTGGATCGTCATCATCAGTACGCCCCCCTAGGCAAGGTCCCCATGAACCAATGAGTCGTGGTAGAGGCAGAGGCGGAGCATCTCGCTCGAGAAGCCCTCAGAACTGCATTTATGCATTGGAAGGACGACAGGACCAAGAGTCATAGCTTGATGTTGTTACAGGTATATTATCAGTCTCCTTCTATGATGTATATGCACTGATTGATCCAGGTTCCACCTTATAATATGTTACTCCATTGGTTGCTAGTAAGTTTGAAATAAAACCTGATTTGGTTAAACCTTTTGAGGTATCTACACTTGTTGGGGACTCGGTGATAGCTAAGCAGGTATATAGGGGTTGTATAATAATAGTTCATGGTCGACCTACTGTAGAAGACTTAATCGAGTTAGATATGGTAGAATTTGATGTTATAATGGGTATGGATTAGTTGGATTCTTGTCATGCCAACATTGATTGTAGATAAAAGATAGTCCGATTTCAATTTCCGGGGGAGCCTGTTTTGGAGTGGAAAGATAACACGGCATCACCGAGAGGTAGATTTATTTCCTATCTCAAGGAAAAGAAGATGATCAGAAAGGGCTGTATTTATCACTTAGTTTGGGTTCAGGATGTGGAGTAGAGTCACCAACCATTCAGTCCATCCCTGTAGTAAGTGAGTTTCCAGATATCTTTCCTGATGAACTTCCAGGTCTCCCGCCAGAGCGAGAAATTGAGTTTTCTATTGAACTACTACCAGATACTCACCCAATATCTATTCCTCCCTATAGAATGGCCCCTGCAGAGCTGAAAGAGTTGAAAGAACAACTAAAGGACTTGCTTGAAAAAGGTTTTATCAGACCTAGTACGTCACCGTGGGGAGCACCTATGTTGTATGTAAGGAAGAAAGATGGGTCCTTACGAATGTGTATTGATTATAGGCAACTGAATAAGGTGACGATCAAGAATAAGTACCCGCTCCCGAGGATTGACGACTTATTTGATCAGTTGCAAGGTGCCAAGTGCTTTTCAAAGGTAGACTTGAGGTCCGGGTACCATCAGGTAAGGGTTAAGGATGAATATATTCCGAAGACAGCATTCAGGACTAGATATAGGCACTTTGAGTTTCGGGTTATGCGGTTCGGTCTGACCAATGCCCCAGCAGTATTCATGGATTTGATGAACCGTGTGTTTAGGCCTTTCTTAGATCTGTTTGTAATTGTGTTTATTAATGATATATTGGTATATTCTCGTTAAGAGGATGAGCATGCTGGTCATCTGTGTACTGTGCTCAGGTTCTACAAGAAAGGAGGTTGTATGCAAAATTTTCTAAGTGTGAATTATGGTTGAACTCTGTAACTTTCCTTGGGCATATCATTTCAGGTGAAGGCATCCAGGTGGATACACAAAAGATTGAGGTAGTAAAGACTTGGCCTAGGCCCACAACACCGGCGGAGGTTCGTAGCTTTCTTGGATTGGCGAGTTATTACAGGAGATTTGTGGAAGGATTTTCTTCCCTTTCAACACCTTTAACAAAGTTGACTTAGAAGGGAGCAAAGTTTCAACGGACTGATGCTTGTGAACGGGGTTTCCAGGCATTAAAGGACATGTTAACTTCAGCACCGGTTCTAACGCTCCCAGAAGGGACTGATAGTTATGTTATCTACTGCGATGCTTCAGGCATTGTATTGGGTTGTGTGCTGATGCAGCATGGTAAGGTTGTGGCTTATGCTTCTAGACAACTAAGAAAGCACGAGAAGAACCCGACCCACGATTTAGAATTAGCTGCGGTGATTCATGCACTAAAGATGTGGAGGCACTACTTGTATGGCATTCATGTTGATATCTATACGGATCATAAGAGCCTCCAGTACATCTTCAAGAAAAAGGAATTGAATCTATGTCAAAGGAGATGGTTGGATCTACTTAAAGACTATGACATTGAAAT
>ML349220.1:0-111355 GCA_005239505.1 Nicotiana paniculata | reverse complement strand
ATTCTATCCATCCAAGAGCAACAAAGATGTATCATGACATCAGGGAAATATATTGGTGGGACGGAATGAAAAAGGATATAGCAGAATTTGTTGCTCAGTGTCCTAACTGTCAGCAGGTTAAGATTGAGCATCAAAAACCCGGTGGATTTTTGCAGGCTATGAAGATTCCGATTTGGAAATGAGAGATAATCAATATGGACTTCATTGTAGGCTTACCTCGTACCCAGCATAAATTCGATTCGATATGGGTGATTGTTGATAGGCTTACAAAGTCAGCCCATTTTCTGCCCGTTAGAACTACATATTCCTCAGAAGATTATGCGAGACTTTATATCAAGGAAATAGTACGACTGCATGGTGTCCCTGTATCTATTATCTCGGATAGAGAAGCTCAATTTACAACTAACTTCTGGAGGTCCTTCCAAAAGGGATTAGGGACTGAAGTAAGTCTTAGTACAATATTTCATTCCCAGACAAATGGATAGGCTGAACGTACTATTCAAACACTGGAGGATATGCTGCGAGCTTGTGTGATAGACTTCAAAGATAGCTGGGATGATCATCTGCCGCTTATTGAGTTCGCGTATAATAATAGCTACCATTCCAGCATTCAGATGGCTCCATACGAAGCTCTTTACTGACATAAGTGTAGGTTGCCTATAGGGTGGTTCGATGTTGGATAATCTGAATTACATGGGCCAGACTTGGTTCAGCGAGCCATAGAAAAAGTAAAGCTTATCCGGGATCGACTATTGACAGCTCTGAGTCGTCAGAAGTCATATTCGGACGTGCGGCGACGAGATTTAAAGTTCGAGGGTAATGACTGGGTATTCGTAAAGGTGTCACCTATGAAGGGTGTGATGAGGTTTGTCAAGAAAGTAAAACTTAGCCCACGATATATTGGGCCTTATAAGATCATCCGGAGAGTTGCCCAAGTAGCTTATGAGTTAGAATTGCCCTCAGAGTTGGAGTTTGTCCATCCAGCTTTTCATGTATCTATGTTACGGAAGTGCATTGGCGATCCTACCCGAGTGGTTCCCATGGATGAAGTACCTATTACAGAGGACTTGTCATATGAGGAAATTCCTGTTGCCATCCTAGACCGACAAATCTGCAAGCTACGGAATAAGGAGGTAGCCTCCGTGAAAGTACTTTGGAGGAAAAACAATGGTGAAGAAATGGCTTGGGAGGCCGAGGAAGACATGAAGTCTAGATATCCCTACCTATTTCCTCCAGAGAAGGGTCTGACTAGGACATCGCAACCATAAGGTACGTGTATAAATTCTTGTGTTGGTTATTGTCGTTGGTCGTGTGAGGCCATTATCGTTATTGATGATAATAGTCCTATGTGGCGTCAAATTATTGAGTTTCTACAGGAAGAGTGGGTAGTAGATTTGTTACAAAGACGACCCTGCCAAAGTTATATAGATCGTGGGGAGTTGAACATTTGAGGACGAATGTTTCTAAGGGGGGAAGGATGTTACATCTCGCGTTTTCATATGTTAAAAGTTTCTTCTTCAGTTAATTGACGTAGACTCAGGGATAAGATCATCTTGATCTTAACGTATTTATGCTATTTATAACAAGCGATAAATAAGTGTCGTGAAGGATAAATGGTACACGAATTAAAAAAAATGAGTTTCGTTGAAGGTGGCCAATTTGGGATAAAATACGGGTCGAACCATAATGCCCAACACTTATGGACTAGTATCATGAAAGGTGCCGTATGACCACGGTAGTATGATGTATAAAGTATATTTAAAATAAGTAGAATTTTAAGTAATTTGGGATAATTTTTAATTATACGGGTAGTTGGTTAATTACCCGGTAACGTGACATTACCTAATTACCTAATAAGCGGATAAAGCTTAAATATCCCACCCCCATCCCCACGTGGCAGCTAGCCATGTTATAAAGGAATGACTATGATTAAGTCACTCCTTGCTAAGTTGTCAGCAAATAAAAATATCTTTCATTCCAGGAAATGGCCTAAGCAAAAAGTCTTTCAACCAAAGTAAACCAAAACGTGAGACCTTAATTCTTTCAACCCACCATTCTTCAAAAATCACTCCAAATATTAGATGGTATGCATTAAGTAGCATGACTATCATAAAGCAACATGAATCTTGAACAGTCTAATGAAGATTTTTAGTGTTTTAGCAACGGAGAAATTTTGAGGTTCTAAAAGAGTACGGTTCTATCTTTACCAAGAATATTATACGGAGTTTTACCTACTCCAGGTATGTTAAGGCTATCCCTTCTTTCTTTTGGCATGGTCCAAATTATACTGAAGAAACGAGAAAATACACAGTTTCTATAAATTACTCTATTCATAGAAATAGTAGGGGTGTCTATATTATTGATTCCCCATGAGAATTATTATTAATTTCTGTTCATGGGTCTCAGAATAATACGCAGTTGGAATAGTTTATCCGGAAGGAATATGGAGATTATTACGTACTTTTCATGCATTTCATACATGTGCATTGACCCATCACCAGATGGCGTTATACACACACACACATATATATATATATATATGTAAATATATGTATATGAGATATGGGAAAAGGTTACGGCGTTATATACGCACCACTACCTGATCAGCTGGTATACGATGATGATTTTGCCCACAGTGGCCGATATGATATGATGGGATGCCCTCAGAGGCTGATGATGTTATGAAACATATACCTATGCACGGCATGACATTCATACGCATATGAATGATGCTAAAAGTGATTTATTATTACAGAGTTATCCAGACATATAGGTTGAGTCAATTACTCTATATCTCTTCCATGTCTCTTATGTATTTATTTATGTGCCTTACATACTCAGCACATTATTCATACTGACGTCCCTTTTGCCTGGGTACTCTATGTTTCATGCCCGCAGGTGCAGGTAGGCGAACTGACGGTCCCCCTTTTTAGGATCTCTGATCAGCGAGATTGGAGTGCTCCACTTGATCCGGAGCTACTTTTGATTTTGGTACGATACATTTGTATATAGATATATATGGGTATGACGTGGCTCAGACCCGTCTTTATACAATTATGTTTCGATTAGAGGTCTGTAGACAGTATGTCTAGTTAGATAGTATGTGGCCTTGCCGGCTTCCAGTTTTGAGATGTATAGTTGTCTATAGCAGCCTTGTCGGCTCGTCCTACGTATGTTGTACGTATATGTATGTATGCCTTTTTGTGCAGATTTCCTTCATGTATAATGTTCTTGTAATTCAGCAGATGTTATTCAGGTTCATATTTTAGACGCATGTTTAGGGGTGTTTGATAGGTAGGACTCAGGCACCCGTCGCGGCCCATCGGTTTGGGTCATGACACATTGACTGCACGATAGAATGAAAATAAGGAGAGGTTTTCGTAACACCCTATAGCCTCCCGAAGATAAGTACGTACGTCTCCATACCAATCCGCTAGACTCTACTAGGTTTGCCCGTGACCTGTGAGACCTACGTGAACCTAGTGCTCTGATACCATGTTGTCACGACCCAAAATACTAACTCAGATCGTGATGGCGCCCCACACCGGGGTTAGGCAATCCAACACTCAGATTACTAAGGATTTCTCCCATATTTGAGTAAACATCCCAACACGTGCCAAGTTTTAAAGTTCAAAACATTAATTGAAAAAGATAGTAAGCCATTTTTAACCAAAAGTAGTCATAAAGAGGAGTGAGCCAATATATATGTATATATATATATATATATATACAGACCCGCAAATCAAAATAACCACTACGTGTGTGTCAGGAACTAGTGTCACAAGTCCTACGGGCATACTAACAGAATATACAAAAAATANGCTCACCGTGAAGTCAGGTCCAACTATACTCAGAATCGAGCTCCGGTCTGATAACCAGATGCACCAGCCTCAGAACCTGTACAATTAAGTACAGAAGCGTAGCATGAGTACATAAACAAATATGTACCCAGTGAGTATCCCTCCTAACCTCGAAGAAGTAGTGACGAGAGGTCGACTTGACACTCACTAAGGTCCAACAGAATGATTAATAAGGTATAATATGAGTAACATACATACAAGGATGATAAAAGCAGTAAACATTAAAAATGGAAGCAATTCAAATAAGTACTGGAAGTGAATGTACAATTTCTACTTCATTATTGTTTTCTTTCCTTTAAGAATATATCTGACCACTCAAAATCCATAAAAAAGGAATCATTAACAATTTAACATGCGCATACATGATAAGGACAACCAGCTTGAGCCATCATAATGATCATATTTGTGCACTACCGAGGGTCGAACGGCCCGAACCATAATATATATCTTCCAATCTCGCCGTGGCGTACGGCCCGCTCCAATGAGAGTGGGGGAAATAACACTCCGCTTGCGGAATGTAAATTGCGAAGCGGTCACATGCACACACAATCCATACATTTATTCTTTATAAATTACTTTTCGTGAAAAATTACGTAAAATTACTTAAATTCCATGATTTCAGGGAAACAAGCCGCATGTAACATTAATTCACTATGCATATAGTTCATTTCAAGGAAAAACATAAGGCATGGTTTAGGCCTAACTACCCGTACATAACAATAATAGTCGCTACGTATGGACTCTCATCACTTTGCACGTACGTATCCCCCACAACATTAGCACATAGTTAAGTAAAGCATCTAGGGGGACAGTTCCCTCTTACAAGGTTAGAAATGAGACTCACCTCGTGCCGAACCTACTTTCCGGGTCAAGAACGCGCCCGAAACTCCAAACTCGACACCCACGGGCTCGAAACTAGCCATATGTTATACAAATATATCAATTTATACTCAAAGCATGAAATTCTTCTACTACTTAGCCAAATTCATCATTCTTGAAGAAATCCTAAAATCCAAACCCGGGCCCGCATGCTCGGATTCCAAAAATTCTCGAAGGAAACACTCACCCATAGCCTAAGGATCATTAATACATGATTTTCACTCGATTTCATAGCTAATTGACGGGTAATTTTCTATATTTTCAAAAGCCCTAGGTTACTACCCCAAATCCTTAGTTTTCACTAATTTAGGTGGTTAATTTAGCTTGTAATCCATGCATGAAGCTAATATTAGAGTAGAATTTACTTACCTTCAATAACTAGGTCGTTTGCCCCTTTTGAATGCTGAAAATCATCCCAAGGAAGAAGAAGAAGATGAGGAAATGAATTAAACCCCGTTATAAAAACACACCGCACAGTGGTCTACTCTATGCGATCGTAGCCTGGGCAGTGCGATCGCAGAGCTTTAAGTGACCAGGCCCTCATGGGCCTTCTGTGCGAACGCGGAGAGAGACATGCGAACGCACAGGGTAAGGAATAGCTGGGCTGGCCCAAGGCTGGGCTCTTGTGCGAACGCGGATGGGGTGTGCGATCGCAGTAGGTCAGGAGCCCAACCCATCGTGATCGCGGTGCCTTTGTGTGACACCCCTGCCCAGTTCCTTCTATGCGATCGCATCAGTGCACCTGCGATTGCACTGAAGGAAACCAGTCAGTGAAAAATCTGGTTTTTGAATTTAACTCCGAGGGGTTCGAAACTCACCCGAGCCCCTTGGGACCCCGTCCAAAGGCACTGGAAGGTCTGTATTCATGATAGAGACTCGATCAAATTTTCGGAACGTGAAAAACAACAACGAAACTAAGAATTCGACCCCAAAACCAAATTGAATCAAACTTTGAACTTAAAGTTCTAGAATTCGCTTTCAATGCGTCGAACCGACCTATACTACTCGGAATGACACTAAATTTTGTAAGTAAGTCATAAATGACATAGCGAAACTATTCCCAGTCTCGAAATTCCGTTCAGGCTTTGATAACACAAAAACACATTCCCAACCAAATTTCAAACTTAAGGAAACTCGGCGCCGAAATGTCCCTGGGTCATCCAAAACCCATTCCGAACATACGCCCAAGTCCGAAATCATCATACGAAGCTACCGGAATCGTCAAAACTCGACTTCGAGGTCCTTTACTCAAAATGTTGATCGAAGTCAAACTTGGCCTTAAAGGCCAACCTTAAGGAACCAAGTGTTCCAATATTGCTCTAGACATTTCTGAATCCCGGACCACCCTCCCCCGCAAGTCATAAATCACAATAAGCCGCTATGGGAAGTTTCATTTAGGGGAACGGGGTTCGATAACGCAAAACGACCGGTCGAGTCGTTAAAACCTCTATCTTTTTTGGGTAAACCTGAATACCCTTACTGGAAACCATGTGCCCCAAGAACGCTACTGAATCAAGCCAGAACTCACACTTCAAAAATTTTTCATACAACTTCTTCTCCTTCAAGATCTGAAGCACAACTCTCAAATGGTGCTCATGATCCTTACGAGATCGGTAATACACCAAGATATCGTCAATAAACACGATGACGAAGGAATCCAGATAAAGCCGGAATACACTGTGCATCAAGTGCATAAAGGCTACTGGGGCGTTGGTCAGCCCGAATGACATAACCAGATACTCATAATGACCATATCTAGTTCTGAAAGCAGTCTTCAGAATGTCTGGCCCCCGAATCTTTAACTGATGACAGCCAGAACGCAAGTCAATCTTGAAAAATACCCTGGCACCCTGCAACTGATCAAACAAGTCATCTATACGAGGCAAGGGATACCAGTTCTTCACCGTAACACTGTTCAGCTGCCGATAATCAATACACATACGCATAGAACCATCCTTCTTCTTTACAAAAAACACCGGTGCACCCCAAGGTGACACACTAGGCCGAATGAACCCCTTATCTAGGAGTTCCTGAAGCTGTTCCTTTAATCCCTTTAGCTCCATTGGTGCCATACGATAAGGTGGAATAGAAATAGGCTGGTTTCCTGGCACCAGGTCAATACCAAAATCAATGTCGCTATCAGGTGTCATGCCTGGCAGGTCTACAGGAAACAGGTCCGGAAAGTCACGGACCACAGGAACCGAATCAATAGCGGAAATCTCACCACTGACATCCCTCACAAAAGCCAGATACGATAAACACCCCTTCTCAACCATGCGGTGGGCCTTCAGGTAGGAAATCACCCTGCTAGGCACATACTCAGAAGAACCTCTCCACTCAACCCTCGGATATCCTAGCATAGCTAAGGTCACGGTTTTAGCGTGACAATTAAGTAAATAATGACACGGAGATAACCAATCCATGACCAATATCACATCAAAATCGACCATGCTGAGTAACAGTAGGTCCACTCGGGTCTCCAGACCCCCAATAGATATCACACACGACCGATACACATGGTCGACAACAATAGTATCGCCCACCGGAGTCGACATATGAACAGAAGTAACTAAAGACTCACGGGGCATATCTAGGAAGTAGGAAAAATATGACGAGACATAAGAATATGTAGAACCAGGGTCAAATAAAGCCAAAGCATCTCGGCGACAGACTGAGACAATACCTGTGATCACTGCATCGGAGGCCATAGCATCTGGCCTAGCTGGAAATGCATACATACGGGCCTGACCTCCACATGCTCGACCTCCCCCTCTAGGGCGGCCCCTGGTGGTCTGGCCCCCAACCCTAGTTGTATGGGTGAGTGGTGAAGTAACTGGAGCTGAAGTCGAGGGCTGGCCCCTTTACTAAGAAGAACCACCAGAACGCTGGGGACACTGCCTCAACATGTGCCCAAACTCTCCGCACTCAAAACAACTCCCTGGAGCTGGAGACGGAGACTGATAGAAACCCTTGGCACCAGAATGGCCACTAGAAGAATCATGCATAGAGGAACTCTAGACTAGTGGTGCTGGAGCTGCACTCTGGGAGGGAGGGCACCGAATGAAAAACAGCCTGGCTGAGAACTACGGGGATCATGCCCCGAAGATGCACCACTATAGGTTGGGTGAACTGACTGAGGAGTTCTGAATGAACAACCTCTACCATGCTGAAACTGCCCCCTGGAAGGAGCACCACTAGAACCACCCGATCCACGAGGCCTATTGGCCTCTCTCTCCTCCTGCTCCTGGCGAAGAACCGACACAATATCTCGAGCAATATCAACAACCTGCTCGAAGGTAGCATTTGACACTCTCTCCCGAGTCATAAAAAGGCGGAGCTGATAAGTGAGGCCATCCACGAACCTCCTAATCCTCTCCCTATCGGTAGGAACCAACTCGGTGGCGTGACGAGCCAATTCCGAAAATCGCATCTCATACTGCATCACTGATAGCTCCCCCTAACGCAGCTGCTCAAAATGCCTGAGTTGCTCCTCCCTGTGAGACTGGGGTACATACTTCTCCAAGAAGATAGTGGAGAACTACTGCTAGGTGAGGGGTGCTGAACCAACAGGCCTACGCCTCTCAAAAGACTCCCACCAAGTAAAAGCAGCACCAGATTACTGAAAAGTAGCAAACGAGACCCCACTGGTCTCCATAATCCCACCAGTACGCAACATCTTCTGACACCTATCCAAAAAACCCTAGGCATCCTCTCCCTCAACACGACTGAATTTCGGAAGCTGAAGTCTACTAAATCTCTCAAGTCTACGCTGCTCATCCTCTAGCATAGCCGGAACCACGACGTCCTGAACTGGGGCAACCGGCTGGGCTGGAACCGCCCCCGGTGTCTGATGGCCCTGAGTAACCTGCTCAGGTGTCCGGGCAACTGGAGTCTGACTGCCCCCCCCGTCCTGAGAAGTAGCGGCAACTCCCTGAACAAGGGTGGGGCACACAGTCAAGATCTGAGCCAAGGTCTCCTGAAGACCTGGAATAACAATAGGCACTGCCGGTGCCTGAGCCTGTTCCGCTTGAGTATCTGTGGCGGGAATCTGATCCTGAATAGTAGGGGGATCAACTGGTACTGCTCTGGCTACTGCACGGGTTGTTCCCCTACTTCTACCACAGTCTCGACCACGGCCTCGACCTCTCGCTGGTCTAGCTGGTGGCTGATCACTCTGATCGGTAGCGTGAGTCCTCACCATCTGTGAGAGAATGAAACAACATAAGTTTAGATTCCCAGAGTCAACAAAATGGCACGACAAAACTCAAGAAAAATGAGATTGTTCCTAAGGGTTCCGCAGCCTCTCGAAGATAAGTACAGACGTCTCCGTACCGATTCGCAAGACTCTACTAAACCTGATCATGACCGTTGAGTCCTATGTAACCTAGGCTCTAATACTAACTTGTCATGGACCGAAATCCTAAACCGGCTGTGATGGTGCCTATCGTGGAACTAGGCTAGCCAACAATCATATATTACAGTTTCTTTCCAAAATCCCAACTCATTTTCAACCTTTTATAAACGTATATAAAATTACTGAATTCATTAAGCAAAACAAACAGTTAAACAGTCTAAAACCATCCCTAAGATTCGGAGTCAACATGTCATGAGCATCTAAGGAATATACCAAAAAGTCTACTATTATAATACAAAACCTCGGAACGAAGAATTAGGTGAAAAATAAGAAAGGGAAAACAGAGATGCTGCGGACACTGAACATCTACCTCTATGTCCCAACTCCGGCTCTGCATGGAAATAGATGACTAACGCTCGGTATCATCACCTGTATCTGAACATAGGGGTGCAAGGAGTAATGTGAGTGTGCCAACTCAGTAGTAATGGAAATAATCAAGTCTAAGCAGTAAGAAACACATAAAATCAAATCATCAGTTCACAATAAGCATATCCTTTATTTCCAACAGTATATACACATATATATGAAATCAACATGCCTTAAAAGCCAACTTCAGTAAAATTCTTTGAAAAATGTGTTTTCCAACAATTTCAGAAATAAAAATACCTGAAGAATTTAGTGTAATATGAAATAAGTCATAAGTAGCCCCTCGGGCCAAAACATGAATCATAAATCGCCCCTCGGGCAGAACATCACAGCATACCTCACAGTCACTCAGTATCAGCCCATCGGGTAACCTCACTGTCACTCATGCCTCCCAATCACTCGTCACTCGGCACTCGCACTCAGTAGGTACCTGCACTCACTGGGGGTGTGTACAGACTCCGCAGGGGCTCCTTCAGCCCAAGCGCTAAAATCAAGCCACCTCGGGGCATATCATATCCTCACAATCAGACCCTCGGCCTCACTCAGTCAACAACTCTCAAAAGCCCCTTGGGCATATCAGTAAAACGGGGTACTCGACCCAAAAATATCATTTTATATCTCAAAAGAGTGTAAATAAGGCTGAGTTTCAAAATCATTTAAACATCACATGACTGAGTGTAAATCATACGTCAACACAGTGAGGAAAATAGCAGTAAAAATCCCCCAAGGGGTCTAAACAAGTCGGCACGAGGCCCAAACATGGCTTATAGCCCAACTATAGCAATAGTTTTAGAACACAATTTAACATATGATTTAGAGTAAAATACGAAACTCAACAGTTGCTGCGGAGAGGACCAAGTCCAATCCAAAAGTCAGTGCACGCCACATACTCGTCATCCGACATGTGCGCCATTCTAAAAATAGTGAGGAAGTACGAAGTCCGGGGTTTCATACTCTCAGGACAAGATTTATAGCCATTACTTACCTCCACTCGGGTCAAAATACTAATCCGCGATGTTCTTGCCCCTCGAATTGGCTCCTGATTGCTCCGAATCTTACCAAAACAAGATTAACATCATCAATATACGCTAAATGAACAAGCCTCAAACGAAAACTATCAATTTTAGACACAATTCTCAAAATTGGCCAAACCCGAGCCCAGGACCCACGTCTCGGAATTCTTTAAAATTTACATCACAAGAATCCTCATCCTCCCACGATTCTATACATGCCAAGAACACCAAAATTGGACCACAATTGCCCCTTCAATTACTCAATTAAAGTCCCAAATTTCTCATGCCCTAACCTCCCCAATTTTGGGTTTAAATCCAACTAATTTCCGGTTTAACTACTTAGAAAACAACATAGAATCGAGTTATGAAGTCGTAAATCTTACCTCCAAGTGATTCCCTTCGATTTCCTCTTCGATCCCTCTCAAAAAGCTCCAAACCCGCTCAACAATGGAGGAAAATAGACTAAAATTCGCAAAAATGGCTTTTATAAAACACTGCCCAGCACTATATACTTCTTCAATGCGTTCGCGTCAATAGGGACGCGTTCGCGAAGAACTGGCTCTCCTCCCTCTGTGCGATCGCATCCACCCAACCGCATTCGCATAGAGTAACCAAACACCCCTGCCACATGCGCCCACACTGTGCAATCGCAATAAGCCTCACGCGACCGCACTGCTCTGGCTTCTCTCACTTCGCGATCGCGGACCATTAATGGCGATCGCATATAAAAATTTCTGCTGCCTCACCAATAAAACTATGCGATCACAGCCCCACTATTGTGATCGCATATAAGGAAACCAGAACCAAGAAAATGCAGCAGTAACAACAATCCTTTTAAGGCCAAGCACACTCCGTTAACCACCCGAAACACACCCGAGGCCATCGGGACCTCAACCAAACCTACCAACACACCCCATAACATCATTCAAACTTAGTCGAGCCCTTGAAACACCAAAAACAACGCAAAAACACTAAAATCACATCAAATTCAAGCCTGTGAACTTTGAAACTTCTAAATTTCGCCAAGGATGCCGAAACCATCCCAAACACATCTGATTGACCTGAAAATTTGCACACATATCCAAAATGACATTATGAACCTGATCCAATTTCCGAAATTCCATTCCGACCCTGATAGCCTATTTACCTCTGCCGACCGGAAATCGCCAAAAACTAACTTTCGCCAATTCAAGCCTAATTCTACACCGGACATCAAAACTTCATTCCGAGCACACTCCTAAGTTCCAAATCACCTAACGAAGCTATCCAAGCCATAAAATCTACATTTCGAGATCGTTTACCAATAAGTCAACTCCCAGTTGACTTTTTCAACTATTAAGCCAATTTGAGAAACTAAGTGTCTCAGTTCTCACCACGACCACTCCAAACCCGAACCAACCGACCCAATACAACATAAATAGATTTAGCAACATATGATAAAGAAAACACGGGGGAAACGGGGCTAATCTCACGGAACGACCGACCGGGTCGTTACATTGGCATTTGGAGTTGTGTAGAACAAGTTATGGTTGGTACACTACAGGCTGTCTAGGAAGATGTTTGGAAATCAAAAGAAGAAATTTGTGTTTCTCAGGGTTGGCTTTCGTAGATTTTATCTCAAAATCTACAAGGAATTGGGAGAAAACCCAAACATAAATGTTATAGATATTGTGTCTAATTTTTATAAAGTTAAACCATTTGTCATTTGGAGTTTTGCACAAAAGGTTATGGCCATTATACTAAAGGCTATCTGAGACGAGTTTGGAAATGGTTTTTGAGAATTTTGTTCATCCCGAACGCAATGGGGGTCTCGCGAACGTGAAGAACCACCTGGGCAGTGTATCAGTTTGCAAAAATGGGTTTGGATCATTTCATCTTATTTCCTCCATGTGAGTCGACCTAAGAGCGATTTTGGAGCTCCATCTTCATCATCTATGTCAAGGTAAGTGATCTCCACCTATTGCAAGTTAAATACTTGGATATATATATATATATATATATATATATATATGATATATATATATATATACATATATATATATATATATATATACATATATATATATATATATATATATATATATATCCAAGTATTTAACTTGCAAAATATATATAAATATATTTATTTATTTTAACATGGAAATTCGTGGAAATTTGGGGTTTTGGTAGAAAACCTAAAAATTGGTATTTTTGGATTTTGACCACGAATTTGGGCATGTAATTGATAATAAATTATATATTTGAGTTCTTAATGTTATGGGTAATGTTTATATTTGAACATTTTTGGAATCGGGGCACGTGGGCCTAAGGGTTGCTTTATCGGCTTTTCGAGTGGAGTTGAGAATTTGTCTAAATTGATTTGTTATGAGTATTACAGTATATGTTTTATTGGTTTGCACATTTTTTGACTAGTTTTGGAGCGGCAGGTATCTGTTTGAGGTGTTAGAGGGCTTTGGAGCCGGTTATGGAATTTCAGAGCGAGGTAAGTCTCCTTTCTAACTCTGTGAGGGAGAAACTACCCCTAGGTGATATATTTAATATGTGCAACTTGTTGCTGGGACTACGTACTCACGAGGTGACAAGAGTCCGTACGTAGTTAGATTCATGTTATTGTCCGGGTAGACTTAGGTTCACATCATGCCGTACCTGTACTATAGGGATTTGTCATGACCCAAGCTGATGGGTCGCGATGGGCACCCGGTACCTTACTCAACCGAGTACCAACATAACGTATAATTTCATGTCATACTATCATAGGTAACTGAGACGGAAGGCTTCCGTGAGATAAGTAGAATACAGCATGCGATACAAACTTATACATAGGACATACGGGCCTATAAGGACAAAATAACCACTCGTATACTGAACATAGGCCGACAAGGCCATACAATCTTTTACGTACATGAAATCTGTCTACGAGCCTCTAAGAATACATAATTTTCATAAAGGTCGGGACAGAGTCCCGCCATATCAAACAATACACGTCTAAATCATACTAACCAAACGAGAAACTCCAAAGCAAATGGAGCGCACCAACATCTTTCGCTGAGCTGATAGCCTACTTAGAGGGATCTCAACCTGTCTATTGGGACCTGCGGGCATGAAACGCAGCGTCCCCAGGCAAAAGGGACGTCAGTACGAATAATGTACCGAGTATGTAAGGCACATAAATAACAGACATGGAAGAAATATAGAGTAAATGACTCAACCTGTAAGTCTGGATAACTCTGTAAATCATGAAATAATTATAGTGTCATGCATATGCATACGAATGTCATGTCGTGCATAGGTACATGTTTCATAACATCAATAGGGCTCTGAGGGCATCCCATGATATCATCTCGGCCACTGTGGGCAAAATCATCAACGTATACCAGATGATCAGGTGGTGGTGCATATATAACGCCATAAACATTCCCATATCCCATATGCATATACATACATATATATATATATACGCGTATAAAACGCCATCTGGTCATGGGTCAAGTGCATGTATAAATGCATGAAATGCATATGAAATATGTTAATAAAATCTCTCGGTACGTCATAAGACCATTATGACTCTGATTAATATCGTCAAATAAACTATACCAGCTTACGTATTTTTGAGACTCATGAACAGATGATAAAATAATATGACACATGGGAATCAATAACATAAGCATCTCTAGTATTTCAATGAATCGAGTCATTTATGCAAGTTGTGCATTTTCTCGCTTCGATCATGTCGTATAGATCATACCAAAAAGAAAGAAGGGATAGCCTTAACATTCCTAGAGTAGTAGAGAAAAATACGTATGATAATCTTGGAAAAGGTTTCACCACACTCCCTTAGAATCCCAAAATCTCACGTTGATAATTGTGCTAAGAAACCTCATTGGATTTTGGTTAAGAAATAACGTTATCAAAGTAGTAATTTGACTGAAGTGTTTTCAGAATGAATTTTGATTGAAAGACTTTAAAAAATGGCTAACGTTCCCTCCCCCCACTTCTGATGGAAGTCCTTGATATGGAAAACATTTGGAATGTAAAACTTTACATTAGTTTTATATTAGTCTTTGATATGTAAGACTTCACATTAGTTTGCCACCTCATAAGAAATGACTAAGAGTCATTTATTTAGGGTGTGGCTTGCTGCCACGTGGTGATGGGGTGGGAAGGTTTAATATTTATCTACTTATTAGGTAATTAGGTAGTGTCCTATTACCCGATAATTAACCTATTACCCGCGTAATTAAGAATTGTCTCAACTTACTTAAAATTCTACTTATTTTTAATATCCTTATATATATATATCATACTATCATGGTCGTATGGTACCTTGTACAGTACAAGTCCATAAATATCGGGTATTAACACTCGGCCCGTATTTTATCCTAATATGCCAAATTTTGACGAAAATTCATTTTCTTTGACTTTCTTCCCCTCTTACCTTTACGAATTTACTCATCACTTGTTTGAAATAAAATAGTCTTTATAATCTCTAAATAATCTTTTCCTTTGACTGATGTCAATTACCTTACGACAAATTCAACATACAATACCACAGGGTGCAACATCGTCGTAATTTAATACTACGAAGTGTAACATCATCATAATGTATTACTTCAAAGTGTAACATCATCATAATATAATAATGTGGGACATAATATCGGTGTAATATTGCGGGGCGTAACATAATTTCCCCCGTTGGAACATTCGTCCTCGAATGCTGACTGATGCTCTTATCATTTTCATAACTTATAGCTCTTGTGAATTCCTTAATACTCTCCTTGTCATTTAGGCAGTTGTTCTGCGAATAAATCCAAAGGACATGGCATTCCACGTTTAGGCGTCTTTCCCACACCATGACTTGTGATCGAATTCTTCCAATCTCGTAACTGCCGCTACCTTCTATTATTCAGTCTCTATGATACTGACCTTGTAAGTGTTCCTATGCGACTCTTCTCTCCTTTTTCCTCCAGATTTTAGCCAATATCTAGGCCTTACTTTGTAAAAATATACAAGGCTTGATAGGATGCATCTCTGGGCATCTATAGGTGTACTGAAGATCTTTGCTCGGTACTTTGTAGAACTTGCGAATATGGCTATATCTTATTTCATAGACTTGGTCATCCATTTGTATGAATTTACTGCATCTACGTAGGTCATACTACACCATAGTTCTTACTTCTATTTATCGTTACTGATGTCTGCAACCAACTCCAAGTTACTCTTGTTACTTATCCTTAAGAAGTCTAATCTCATCTCATACTGATGAACTTTTATCCATATATTATTGATTCACCTAAGTTTATCCATCATTTACCACTGATAACTTGCTCTCTTATGTAACATCGTCGCTAGGGCTCGCGTCTCATCGGGGGAACTTGGAGTAATTAGATTGATCCACCTAGGGGTGATACTATACTTCCATAACCGTACTTTAAAGCATCCCAATGTGACTCACCCTATATGGGTATTTTAGTCCCTTACGATTTAGGAAATCGTCTTTGAATTATTACTCAATCGAAAGTCCAAAAGTCATCCTTAATCTATCACAATCACACCCTTATTCTACTACCAGGGCAACATTCCATCTCTTCTAAATGCTACTAGTCTTAGACTCTTTTGAGTTTATTCAGGCTATACTGATCTTTTTATAACTTAGAGGAACCATCAGCTCCCTTGTTTTCACGGGCTTAATCCCGGGGACTTATCTATTTTCGTCATCTTCTCACTTTTCCTTTTCTAATTCTTACTCCTGTCTCTCTAAAACCTTGTCGTTTTATCATACTTTAGCTTGCGACCGGTTTCCTTATGATTTTCTGGAACATCGAGACATCACATCATCTCTAAATCTACTTTCACTTTCTAATTAGACCTTTTGGTACTTAGAAAACATAGGCTGGAAGGTATGCCAGTGACGACGCTGCTATCATTCCTGGGTACTGAATCCCCGCGCTTCTAGCCCCTTATCCGCAATATAGACTATTCATAACCTTCTGTATATGAGTATCTTGTACGTCTTTTACCTTTTCCTTACTTACCTTAAAATATTGCCTCACATTATTCTATCTCTTTCATAACCTCCCTTCCATATAAGTATAATTTACCTCCACAACCTGAAGCTCTATTATAATACTTGTACCTTTGGTGCATACACAATCCGATGGGAGCTTTATACTGACTTCTTATGAGGCTGGTACTCTTTAGTTGGCTTCATTGTAGAGCCATTATGAAATATGGCTATTGTACTATCTCTCTTATACCTCTGTTATTTAAGAGTGATCTTGAGGTCTATAATTCTCTTGGTCCACTTTTACTTAGTCGATGTAACTCTTTAGTTCCCTTTTTTCCATTTCTGATCAACTTTATTTAGGCTTAAGCTATCTTCCGATATGTGGCTCCTGGTATTAGTTATTACTTTAGCCTTTCATAGGCGCTGAGGGATATTCATGATATAATCCTTTAACAATTCAATCATTCGTCTATGACTTGGTGTAACGACCCGATTGGTCATTTCGAGAGTTTTAGTCCCATTTTCCCTGTTTCTACTTCATTATATGTGGTTCAGCTCTATTATGTTGTGTTAGGTTGGTTGGCCCTCGGTTCGGAGAGATTTTGGAGAGAAATGAGACATAGTCTCTTAAGTTGGTTATTGAATTGGAAAAGTCAATTGGAAGTTGACTTATGGGTAACGACCTCAGAATATGGATTTTTATGGTTCGGATAGCTTCGTTAGATGATTTTGGAATTAGGAGGGGGTTCAGAATGTTATTCGGAGGTCCATGGTAGAATTAGGCTTGAATTGGCAAAATTGGATTTTTGGCAATTTCTGATTAGCATTGGAAAATTATCTATCGGGGTTGGAATGGAATTCCGAAAGTTAGAATAGGTTCATAGTGTTGTTTGTGATGTGTGTGAAAAATTTCAGGTCACTTGGAGGTGATTTGATAGGTTTCGGCACCGAAAATAGAAGTTGGAAGTTCTTAGTCTCATTAAGCTTGAATCCGTGTGTAATTTGGTGTTTTGATGTTGTTTTGAGTGTTTTGAAGGTTCGACTAAGTTCATATGATGTTTTGGGATGTGTTGGCATGTTTGGTTGAGGTCCCGAGGGCCTTAGATGAGTTTCAAATGGTTAACAGATCATTTTTGGATGTTGGTTGATGGCTGATATCTGCTAGTGTGAGTTTTCTGGTTATTGCTGCATCTGTCAAAAATCGACCCCGGGGGTACTCGGGGGTAGTTCGACCTCGGGGGTACTCGGGGGTAGTTCGACCTCGGGGATACTCGGGGGTAGTTTGACCTCGGGGATACTCGGGGGTAGTTCGACCTCGGGGTGGTTCATAATCGAGGGCAGGATCAAGGTCAAATCGAGGGTAGGCCGAGGGAAACCTAGACAAAAACTTTAAGTTATAAAATAAGGGGACTTCATCCCATTTTCTATTTTTGACGAATTGGAGCTTAGGTTGAGGCGATTCTTGAGAGATATTTCAAGGAAAACATTGGGGTAAGTGATTCTTACTTGGTTTTGGCTAAATCCCATGATTATGTCTTTAATTTCATCATCTAATTTGTGACTTGGGGTGAAAATTTTGGGAAAAAGAGGAAGTGGTCTTGAGATGAATCTTTGAGGTTTTGAATGAGATTTTGTTGTCGGATTTGAGTAAATTTGGTATGTATGGACTCGTGAGAGGATAAAGATTCTGGTTTCATGATTATTTATCGGATTCCGAGACGTGGGCTCGGGGGCCGGGTTTGGCCAATTTCGGGATTTTTGATTAAATTTGATAATTTTCGCGTGGGTTTTGTTCTTTTATTGCATATTGATGTTATAGTACTGATTTTGGTAGATTCAGATAGATCGGAGGCCGAGTCAAGAGGCAAAGGCATCGCGAGTTAGGATTTTGGCCGGTTTGAGGTAAGTAACGATTGTAAATCTAGACCTGAGGGTATGAAACCCCAGTATTTCGTATTGTTTTGGTAAATGAGGTGACGCACATGCTAGGTGACGAGCGTGTGGGTGTGCACCGGTAGGGATTGTGACTTGGTCCGTCCCGTAGCGACTATTAAGCTGCGTTTGATTTGAAATCATATTATATCCCGTATTTTAGAGATTTATACTATATTTTGGGTTGTACGTCATGTTTGGGGCCTTGTGCTGACCTGTTTGGACCCTCAGAGGTATTTTACTACTATCCTCACACTGTTTTGATAGAAAATATGATCTCAAATGATTTATAGTTGTTCACTGTTTATTCCTGTTTCTCACTTTGTTTTTAAATAATGAAAGATATTTTGGGCTGAGTCCCCGTGAACTGTCTGAGTTGCCCGAGTGNATATATATATATATATATATATATATATATATATATATATATATATATATATATATATATGTATATATGTATATATATGTATATATGTATATATGGATCGGGCTGCACGCCGCAGCGAGATATATATATGGACCGGGCTGCACGCCGCAGCGAGATATTGGATCGGGCTGCACACCGTAGCAATATAGCGCTTCGGTTGTAGGAGCCCCTCCGGAGTCTGTACACCCCGAGTGAGCACAATCGACTATTTATGGATCGGGCTGCACGTCGCAACAGTTATTACATAGATGCACGCTGCAACAGTTATTATATACGGTACCTGTTGAGTGAGAGTGCTGAGTGTGAGCATTAACTTATGAGAGTAGAGCACGAGTGACTGAGAGGCTTGCCCGAGAGGCTTTATTTGTGAGTGACATTGTGTCCGAGGGGGTGATATTTTATGAAACTACTGTTTTCACTCTTCTTTGCAGTGAGCCTCTAATGAAAAATGCTGAGCAAATGTTTTACACAAGATTTTAAACTGAAACTTGGAATTTTTATAAAAATATTCGGAATGTAGATTTCATACTTGATGTATTTATTCTACTGCTGCTTATTACATGGGTTTACATGATTTTTGATGCTCGTCACTGCACTCAAGTCTTTAATTATAATGTTTACTTACTGAGTTGGCGTACTAACGTTACTCCCTGCACCTTGTGTGAAGATTCAGGTACCGAGGCTGAGCGATAGTCGATCTACCCTATTTGGAGCATTGTTCGGAGACTGTGAGGTAGGTGCTCGGCATCCGCAGCCTGCCCTTTCTCCTTTCTACTCTGTCATTTTACTTTACTTCCCAGACTTGTTGTAGTAAAGAATTAGTATCATACTGTATCACTTCTTAGATGCTCATGACGGTTGACTCCAAATGTTTGGGTTGTGTTTAGACTTTTGATTATTTTTATTTTTGGAAATGCTTAAAAGTAGAACTTAAATGGAATATGATATAAATTATGCTTTAAACGGAAAGTCTTATTTGTTATTCTCGGTAGATTGGCTATCCTAGTGTCATGATAGGCGCCATCACGACCAGTTTAGTTTTGGGGTCGTGACAAGTTGGTATCAGAGCCTAGGTTACACAGGACTCACCGGTCATGAGCAGGTTTAGTAGAGTCTTGCAGATCGGTATAGAGACGTTTGTACTTATCTTCGAGGGGCTGCAAAACCCTTAGGAAAAATTTCACCTTCTTGAATTCTTGTCGTGCGAATCCCTTTATTCAGCCAATAGAGTAACTCTTTGAATTTCCTTTCATGTATTTGAATGCGCACGTGAGCACTCGGTATCGACTGTGCATCGACGACTTGTGATTTCCATGGATGAGGTGCGAGATGTGATTTTAGCATGTTGATAATGGGCTAGTATTGAGGACTTGAGGCCGGGTTTTGTCTGTGGCTTGAGTCCCGAGATTTTGATTGTGTGAGCACGTGCATTTGGGACTTATATGTCCGTTTGTATCCTTATTGGTGGGATTATGTGATTGGATGACTATGTGGCGAGTGTGATTTTTATGGTGAGAGGTGTTCAGATTGTTTGATTGTGATATAAATAATTGGCCGGAGATGTAGCAAGGACTATTGAGTGTTTGACTTCTGTCTTGAGTTGGCATATGGCCTCGAGTTGTGAGTGTATTGAAGGACCTCTCATGTAGTTTAGTTGTGGAGGGAAGTGGATCTTCCTGTTGTGTTATGAGTTTCTTTTGTGATGTCTTTTGGACTGACCAATGCCCCAGCACCGTTCATGCATTTGATGAACAACGTATTTCGGCCATATTTGGATTCCTTTGTTATTGTGTACATTGATGACATCCTGTTGTACTCTCGTATCCAGGAGGAGCATACTCAGCATTTGAGGATGGTATTATGGAGATTGAGGGAGGAGAAGCTTCATGCAAAGTTCTCCAAGTGTGAATTTTGGCTTAGTTCAGTAACATTCTTGGGGCACGGGGCGCCCGGTGAGGGTATTCAGGTTGTCAGACGAGTGTGGAGAGAGCTTTCAGAAGCTCAAGATTTCTTTGACCACAACTCTAGTGTTAGTTCTACCATTAGCTTCTGGTTCTTATATCGCGTATTGTTGTGCCTCGAGGGTAGGCGTTTGTTGTGTTTTAATACATGAGGATAAAGTGATTGTGTAATAGCTATGATTTGTGGAAGGGCATAGAGGGGTATCAGTTTGAGGTGAATCAAGTAGGGTTATCTCACGCGGGGTATCCTGAGGTCGTGTGACCCTTATGTTGTTTGTAGCAAGTTCTCTTTTACCAGTAAATGATAAACGTTGCAATTTGAGTTTAGATCGCTTGTGGAAGTTGGCATGATTGTTACAATGGTGAATGCGAGGTTTGCAGATGAATTGAGGTATTAGAGGGGTTGTGTTATATGAACTTATGAAAGGTTTAATTGAATCTCACTGCGGTATTGTGACGGTGTTAGCGTATGGGCATTGTGAGTTATTGTTCGTCTTGAGAGCTAAGTGGGGGAGTCTGCTATTGATAAGTTGATTGTGCGACTAAGTGCCGTATCAACTTCAATTTGAGGTATACTGGTGAATCAGTTATGACCTGTAGAGGTGGAGTTTGAGAATGGTTCTGATGGATTCAAGATGTATACGTAACAATTAGGGGATCCTCAGGATGTGTATTCGGCTAGAAACTGAGGTATACATTGGAGGGTATCAAGACTTGTGTCATTCTATTGTGAGACCCCATGTGTTTTTTTTCTCTTCTCTTACGTAATATACGTAACGTGGCGTTGTTATATTAGGTATATATGATTGGGTATAGCACATTGAGAGAATAAGACTGAAAATGTGTGGTAATATCAAGGAACTAAACTAAAGTTTTAGGTCAAAGGAATCCCTTAAACAAAGGTTCGTGGTTAAAGAAATGGCTCGGGTAACACCCCGCTCGTTTGGAAGGTTTAAGTTAACTTGCACCTGTGGGATAAGACTAAGAGTTTCTAATATGATAAGAATAATGTTTTAGGAGGTATTATAATATCACACTGGTCACATGTTATGTTTTGGAGTCAAGCAAGTTGCGAAATAAAGGTCAGCAAAAGTTATCGTAAATTTCTCTAATAAATTTTCTAATCTTTGGGTCAAATGTATCAGATCATTTCTCTCAATATATAAAGAGTTATGGGACCCACAACCTATCTAATCGAAGGTATACAAGTCTAGTTCGCAACCAAAAACACTTCACATCAAACTGACATCGGAGTAAAGAGTTATGACTGTTTTGCTGCGGACTGTCCGGGCTGAAACCGAGTCGCGAACCGAGTCGGGTCATACAAGTAGTATAAGTCGGAAAATCCGACTTTTAAGACCCCAAAACATTTCATCTTCGTCCCAAAACAGTGAGGAAGCTGAAGAGAGGGTTCCATGGTGTTCTTGAGTGATTAAGATGCGTTTTTAACGATTCCTATCGTTAAAGTTTGCCCCCGTGCCTAGAAACGCAATCTCTACGCTTTGCAATCGTTTTCCCCTCCTATTAGCTGTGTTTGGAGCTATTTTTGGAGGATAGGAATTTGTTGTTCTTGCTGGTTCTTCAATACTTATACTTGGTTTGCCAATGTAATCATCTTCGGACTCTTTTATGATCGTTTCGTCAAGTTAGGGTCATATGGAAAATCTGTCAATTTAAACTCAATTATAAACTGTTTATAGGTGCGTATAAGCTGCATATATATAGTGTTTATGAAGCTTAGGACGTAAGGAACAACTTTCGTGAAGGAACTACAAGCATTCGGACGTTTGTTGGAGAGGTATGTTAAGTCTAAGCTCCGTCCTTCCTTTTAGCACGAATTTTGGGAAATTCCTAAGACGCCAAATGTGATATTTTACTATTCTATTGCTAGAAAGACCTTATGTGAAAGGCATTGGGATCGTAGCTGAGGTATTTTCATGATTCTATTAGGTTGATATTCCGCTCGTTCGGTTAAATAGGGTATTTAACATCTATATATGTCATTTTGCCGGCTTTCTTAACTATATGTCCATATATATGAATTCTTATTCGTGTTTGGGTTGTGTGACTTAAAAATAAAGGCATTTAGTATTTGCGATCAGTCCTTCTTCCTTGTTAAAGTGTATTTTAAAAATCTCTAAAGTGATACGTCGATTTCCAAAAATCTCAAATATAATTTTTATGTTTAAACTACTACAACACTTGATTTTTGAAATAGTTTCTTTTACTAATTATCAAGAAATCAGGTATAAGGATTAAGTGAAGCACCTTAAGCTTTTTATGAACAATATTCAGAGTTAAGTTATCTTTCTAAAAGTCGAGTTAAGTTTTCAAGCTTATAAGAAAAGAAACATATGAGGTTCCACGAGATATTTGTATGGGATACGAAGGTGATTGTGAGATTATGAGAATAAGAGTACCAATGAGCCAAGATTGGCTAACTTCTTCTTATGGCCTATTATGTGCAATCAAAGTTCATATCATACATGGCATATTATGCATGGACTTCGAGCTATAATCGGAGGTCAGAGGCCTATTTGCCCGAAAGACTATATATATTGTACAGATGGCCACATGTTGGCAATATGATACCGGTTAACTACCGGGAGAGACCGCCATTGCTAGAATTTGGTTGGGTATGTCATGCATTTGCATCAATATATATGTGTTCATGACATACGATTACACGAGCATACCACGCATATTGATTACTATGAGGTCGGATGTCGGCCATGGAGGCTCTCAGAGTTTTAATGTCAGGGGGTATCTCTATTACCCTTTTTACATCAGCTATGTATGATTCTACTTTCTGCCTTACATAACAGTACATTTTTATTCGTACTGATGTCCTATTTCCTGGGGACACTGCATTGTTTTTTCGTGCGTGCAGGTCCAGGTAGGGACTCTAATCGACCCCTCCGCTAGGATTTCGGGGTTCAGCTGTGAGTATGTAAGCTCCACCTCTTCCTGGAGCTTTCGTAGGATGGTTACTTTTGTTGTATAGTTTGGATATAGTCGGGGGCTTGTCCAAACAATGCTTATGACACTCTTAGAGGCTATTGTCGACACAGTATTCTGGGTTTCTTTTTGTAGCTTTCAGTCTCCAGCCCATAGGCTTGGCATGTATATATATGTGTGTAGGCATGTATGTCTTCAGTCGCGGCCTCGTCGACCAACTAGTACTTTATTATTTTGGCTTGTCTACCTTTGTTTATATGGCTTATTGTTATTCAGATCATGACCTTAACGGTCCAGGCTTAGTATTTCAGATGTTGTGTTTTCTGATATGTTGGGCCCCAGTTTAGTTAGATAGTATGTTTAGTGGCTAACTCGATCGAATACAGTATCGAGTGCCAGTCGTTCCTCCCCTAGTTTGGGGCTATATAATTATGGATTCTACATATCAGTATCAGGAAGGTGAAGGTAATGGATTTAGATTCGCAGGAAGTCTCTTCAGGGTAAGTATTTTGAATGTGGTTCTTTTGGGGATATTTGAGAGAGTATTCAGCGGCTTATGAGCCTCGGACGGTATGGTTTTATGCTTGGGTCTCATGTGGTGAGTCTGGGTCGAGAATTGCGTCATTATGGCAAGGGGAAGCATCTACTCAAGGGTAAGTCAGAAGGAACTTGGATAAATGGGATAGCTTGGTAGTAGGTCGGATCGGCATGGTAAGGGATATGATCAGTTCTTTGGGTGTTTATGAGGTAATGAGTTTATACAGGTGTCTCTTGGCAATGCTCATGAGTTTTGGTGACATGCGTAGCTTGGTTGAGTTAGAAGGATTCAGTCCTGACGGTTTGGTGTCGTACGAATGAGATTTAGAGAGTTCTTGATGGTTTCTACCATGGTTAGAGATGTATAGTTTCTACTGGCGTGAGGAGCATGTGATGTATAGTGATTTTTCTTCTAGATGGTATCAAATGGAAAGTTCTTGGCTAGTGGGGTACGTAGTTGCTGGTGGCTCAGAAGGGATTATGAAGCTCTTATATTTATCATAGGATGGCATGGTGTAGGCAGTATGTTGTGTAGGGTTGAGATTTGCATGTGTGAGGTCACGGTTCAGTTATGGAAGGAAGGTCATAAATTATTAGGCAGCATGGGCAGTTTCAGATGACTAGGTAGATGATATCACTAATTGGTGTGACTTGATGAGGGTATACATTTCATAAAGGGCAATGTATTTGAGTTAAGGGTGCTTTATTGGTATTGCGGCGCTCTCTTGTTGGATCGACTACTGATATTCAAGTTTGCTTGATGGAACAGAAGAATTATAGGGGTATCCCTCGTGGAATTAATGAGTATTAGAGGTGTGTTATATATTCGAGCGATGGAGTTGGGATCACATATGGTGATTCATGCGCTTCATGGACTTCGAGACTGAGAGCTCATAAATAGGTTATTTTGTGGTGGTGGACTATGAAGGTGCGAGAAAAGCTAGTCAGATATTATTATGTTCCATGATTCAGTTATTGTGAACTTTCAGAGAGTTATCTATTTGTTGCGGGTGACAATAGTTGATTTAGGGTCCATTGGTAGGCCCAATATGGGTGTGTGTTCTACACCGGGTTAGAATTGTTGACTCTGAATTCCTATTGTTGAGGGATATACCATTCGATTGTCATTGAGTTTATTCGTGTTCTGGAGTGATCTATGAGTTACCCTTTGGTGTTGCAAGGAGTTATGATTGCTGGTTATATTTACATATGGTGTGGATCTATTTAGGCGTTATAGCGCAATTTGAGTAAGGTAAGTAATTGGGTATTGCGGGATTGAGATGTATTAGTTATGTTCTTTTGTGTTTGCATGGTATCATCCGATTCCCCGTGGTTATGGCAATGCACTTTGAGTACTCGATGTCAAATTGCGCACGGTTATTGATTTTGAGCAAGTGGCTGGAAGTATTTCATATGGACCAGCGTTTGGATAGGATCACGTATTATAGATGAGTTAAGAAGAGGTATGATCCTTGGTGTCGGATTTGTGTGTTTTGATTTTACGATGTGTGCCAGGATCTTAGCATGGGGTTGTGATGGTACTTGTTAAGCTGGTGGGATAGTCCTCTCATGTGAATCTTTTATATGATTTGAGTACGTTGGGATGTTGCTATTGAGTGCACGAGTTGCACAAGTTATGGATTTGGATTTGTATTGATGTGTCATGTCATCAGAGTGGTCGTGTTGGATGAGAAGAGGTCGTTGGACCTAGAATGAATACTATCAGAAATGGCTACAACATGGTTGGAAGGATAATATCGGAAGTCGTCTTGGAAATCTGCTATAGTTCGTGTCGGAGAATGAGGAGTTCCATGATTGGCTGATCGGATGAATGGTTACTAGTTTCTGCGTGTTTCTTTCATCATTGGCAGTATAAGAAAGTGTTAGAACAAGGGTTTGCTTGATAAGAGGTTATTTACCGGTATTGGGTGGTTTTGAGCAGCTATTGTGATTAGGAGTTATCGCTATGAGTATTTGAGTCATGCGGTATATCATGTGATTACATCTTAGGTTACGGATATTGCTTGATACAGCGTGTTCAGACTTATTCAGTTTATAGTTGTGGAATTTTGATCTTGTAAATTATTTCAGAAGTGGAAATTTGGTTCTAAGGTTTATGGGTTAGGTTGAATTGCAAAATTTCAGCTATGTTGTGCTATTGGAATTATATGGGATAGGGTGACGTGGGATCACCCCCGGGTATGTGCATAGTAGGTTACACGGAAATTTTGGTGGTTTTTGGAAGAACTCTAGGCACGTTCGAGGACGAACGTTTGTTTATAAGGGGGAGAATGTAACGATCCGATAAGTCGTTCCGAGAGTTTTAGCCCCGTTTCTACTTCATTATATGTGGTTTAGATCTATTATGTTGTGTTAGGTTGGTTGGCCGGGGTTCGGCGAGATTTTGGAGAGAAATGAGACATTTAGTCTCTTAAGTTGGTTATTTAGTTGGAAAAGTCAATCAGAAGTTGACTTATGGGTAAACGACCTTGGAATGTGGATTTTTATGGTTTGGATAGCTTCGTTAGATTATTTTGGAATTAGGAGTGGGTTCGGAATGTTATTCGGAGGTCCATGGTAGAATTAGACTTGAATTGCCGAAATTGAATTTTTGGCGATTTTTGGTCGGCTGTGAAAAAATAGCTATCGGGGTTGGAATGGAATTCCGAAAGTTGGAATAAGTTTGAAGTGTTGTTTGTGAAAACTTTCAGGTCATTCGGAGGCGATTTGATAGGTTTCGACACCGAAAATAGAAGTTGGAAGTTCTTGGTCTCATTAAGCTTGAATCCGTGTGTAATTTGGTGTTTTGATGTTGTTTTGAGTGCTTTGAAGGTTCGACTAAGTCCGTATGATGTTTTGGGATGTGTTGGCATGTTTGGTTGAGGTCCTGAGGGCCTCGGGTGAGTTTCGGATGGTTAATGGATCATTTTTGGACGTTGGTTGATGGCTGATATCTACTAGTCTGAGTTTTCTGGTTTTTGCTGCATCTGTAAAAAATCGACCCCGGGGGGTACTCGGGGGTAGTTCGACCTCGGGGTTAGTTCGACCTCGGGGATACTCGGGGGTAGTTTGACCTCGAGGTGTTTCATAATCGAGGGCAGGATCGAGGTCAAATCGAGGTTAGGCCGAGGGCAGCCTAGACAGAAACATTAAGTTATAAAATAAGGGGACTTCATCCCATTTTCTATTTTTGACGAATTGGAGCTTGGGTAGAGGCGATTCTTGAGAGATATTTCAAGGAAAACATTGGGGTAAGTGATTCTTACTTGGTTTTGGATAAATCCCATGATTATGTCTTTAATTTCATCATCTAATTTGTGAATTGGGTGAAAAATTTGAGAAAAAGAGGAAGTGGTCTTAAGATGAATCTTTGAGGTTTTGAATGAGATTTTGTTGTCGGATTTGAGTAAATTTGGTATGTATGGACTCGTGAGAGGATAAGGATTCTGGTTCATGATTTTTTATTGGATTTCGAGACGTGGGCCCGGGATCGGGTTTGGCCAATTTCGGAATTTTTGATTAAATTTGATAGTTTTCGCGTGTGTTTTGTTCTTTTATCACATATTGATGTTATAGTACTGATTTTTGGTAGATCCAGAGCGATCAGAGGCCGAGTCAAGAGGCAAAGGCATTGCGAGTTAGGATTTTCGCCGTTTTAAGGTAAGTAACGATTGTAAATCTAGACCTGATGGTATGAAACCCCGGTATTTCGTATTGTTTTGGTAAATGAGGTGACACACATGCTAGGTGACGAGCGTGTGGGCGTGCACCGGTAGGGATTCTGACTTGGTCCGTCCCGTAGCTACTATTAGGCCGCGTATTTGATTTGAAATCATATGATATCCTGTATGTTAGAGATTTATACTATATTTTGGGTTGTACGCCATGTTTGGGGCCTTGTGCCGACCTGTTTCGACCCTCAGGGTATTTTACTACTATTCTCACACTGTTTTGATAGAAAATATAATCTTAGTCATGATTTATACCTGTTCACTGTTTATTCATGTTTATCACTCTGTTTTTAAATAATGAATGATATTTTGGGCTGAGTCCCTGTAAATTGTACTGAGTTGCCCGAGTGGCTTGTGAGGATGATGACTTAGTGAGGCTGATAGCCGGATTGTGAGGATAGTGATGGATCGGGCTGCACGTCGTAGCATTATATATATATATATATATATATATATATATATATATATATATATATATATATATATATATATATATGGATCGGGCTGCACGCCACAGCGAAATATATATATAGATCGAGTTGCACGCTGCAGCGAGATATATATGGATCGGGTTGCACGCCTGTCACGACCCCAATTCCTAAGCCGGCCGTGATGGCGCCTACCAAGGAACTAGGCTAGCTAACCATTTCAGATTATCAATATATTTCATAATTTACGAAAATTAGCATATTTTAAAATAGCAGAATGAGATGAACCAATTGTACATTTCTCCAAAACCTGGAGTCAACTGTCATGAGCATCTAGAATTGTAAATACAAATGTACAACAAGGTGACTTGCTACTACAAAGCCTGGAGTAAAAAAGACCAAAATTATGAACTGAGGAAATGAAAGGAGGTGAGCTGGGGATGCTGAGCAGCTACCTCGATCCTCGAACAACTCCAAGCACGTCCAGAAATCAACTAGTGAGATGGCCCAATACCTGGATCTGCACACAGAGATGCAGGGAGTAACGTGAGTACGCCAACTAAGTAAGTAATCAAAGTAACTAAAAACTTGAGTGTAGTGAAGAGCATTTTATAAATCATGTAAATCCATATAATGATTAACAATGGAATTGAATAACTCAAGTTAGGAATCTACAATTTCGAATATTTCAAAAAACTCCGGTTTCCATTTAAAAATCTCGTATAAGAACATTTATCCACATTTATCATCAGAGGTTCAGTGTAAAGAAGAGTGCAAACAACATTTTCATAAAATATAAGCCCCTCGGGCACAGTATCACTCACAATAAAGCCTCTTGGGCAGCCTCTCAGTCACTCAGGACTCCACTATCAGTATGTCATGCTCTCACTTAAACACTCGTACTTAGCAAGTACCATGAATACACACAACTGCTATAGCGTGCAGCTCGATCCTTATAACATACGATGCGGCGTGTAGCCCGATCTATATAATAGTCGACTACGCTCACTGGGGGTGTACAGACTCTTGAAGGGGCTCCTTCAGCCCAAGCACTATATTTGTTGCGGCGTGCAGCCCGATCCAATATGTACATTGTTGCGGCGTGCAACCCGGTCCATATACAATATATATATTGCTGCGGCGTGCAGCCCGACCCATACATAATCTATATATTGCTGCGGCGTGCAGCCCGATCCATATGTTATATATAACATAACTATCCTCACATACTCGGCTCTCGGCCTAACTCAGTCATCCTCACAAGCCACTCGGGCAATTCATCTCAACTCACGGAACTCAGCCCAAAATACTTCTCAGAGTTTCAAAGCAGTGTGATAACAGTGAAAACAACAACAAGTGGTATACATGACTGAGTTCACATATGTTCTATCAGGATAGTGGTAGAATAGTGTAAAAGTACCTCTGAGGGTCTAAACAGGTCGGCACAAGGCCCCAAACATGGCTCCCAACCCATAAACAAGTATAAACTTCTGAAATACAAGATATCGGAGGATTTCAAATCGAATACGCGACTTAATAGTCGCTACGGGACGGACCAGTTCATAATCTCTATCGGTGCACACCCCCACACTCGTCACCTAGCATGTGTGTCACCTTATTTACCAAAACAATAAACTGACGGGGTGTCATACTCTCAGGTTTAGAGTTACAATCGTTACTTACCTCAAAACAACCCAAAAGCTACTCCGCGATGCGCTTGCCCCTCGAATTGGCTCCCAAATGCTCCAAATCTAACCAAAATTACATTAACATCATCAATATACACTAATGGAACAAAATCCAATCGAAAAATATAAATTTTAACACAATTCTCGACATTCGACCAAATCCGAGCCCCGGGCCCACGGCTCAGAATTCTATAAAATTTACATCACTAGAATCCTCATCCTCCCACGATTCTATACATACCAAATATACCAAAATCCGACCTCAATTGCCCACTTAAAACACCAAAACAATTTCCAAAATTTCCTCCCATTTTCCCAACTTTTCTACTTTAATTCCTCGAATTCCAAGCCTAGTCCGTCACAAAATAACATAGAAACGAGTTTTTAATCCGGGAAACTTACCTCCACTGAAGACTCTCGAATTCCTCCTTCAATTTTCTCTCAAACTAGCTCAACCCGCATGAAAAAATGGAAGAAATGCCCAAAATTTTGCGGAGGCACTTATTTATACTTCCTGTCACGTTAATCCGCACCTGCGGTCCCAGGTGCGCACCTGCGAAAATCAACTAACAGTCCAATTCTGGCACCTGTGGTGCTACACCCGCACCTGCGGCTTCGCAGGTGCGGCCCATGGCTCGCACCTGCGGACTCCTCCAGGCTGGCCTCTTCTCGCACCTACGCAATGCTCCTCGCACCTGCGGCACCCTATCTGCAGGTGCGGCCACACCAACACAATGACACCAGCAGCAATTTTTCTACAAATTCCTAAGTCCAACCCTCCGTTAACCATCCGAAATCAATCCCGAGCCCCTTGGGGCCCCAACCAAACATACCAACACATCTCATAACCTCATTCGAACTTAGTCGAGCCTTCGAAACACCAAAAAAACACTAAAATCACATCAAATTCAAGCCTATGAACTTTGAAACTTCTAAATTTCTCCAATGATGCCGAAACCACCAAAACACACCGATTCACCTGAAAATTTGCACATATATCTAAAATGACATTACGAACCTGCTCCAACTGTCAGAATTCCATTCCGACCCCGATAGCCTATTTTTCATTGCCGACCCGAAATCGCCAAAAACTAACTTTTGCCAATTCAAGCCTAATTCTACATCGGACATCAAAACTTCATTCCGAACACACTCCTAAGTCCCAAATAACCTAATGAAGCTACATGATCCATAAAATCCATATTCTGAGGTTGTTTACCAATAAGTCAACTCCCAGTTGACTTTTTCAACTATTAAGTTAATTTAAGAGACTAAGTGTCTCTGTTCTCACCACGACCACTCCGAACACGAACCAACCGGACCAACACAACAAAAACAGGCTAAGAACATATGATAAAGCAGAAACGGAGGAAACATGGCTAATCTCACGAAATGATCGGCCGGGTCGTTACAACACCGCAGTGAGATATATGTGGATCGGGTTGCATGCCACAGGGAGATATTGGATCGGGCATCACTCCACAGAGATATAGCTTGGGCTGTAGGAGCCCCTCCGGAGCCTGTACACCCCTAGTGAGCGCAACCGACTATTTATGGATCAGGCTGTATGCCACAATGATTATTACATGGATCGGGCTGCACGCCACAATGGTTATTATATATGGTACCTGTTGAGTGAGAGTGCTGAGTGTGAGAATTAAATTATGAGAGTAGAGTCACGAGTGATTGAGAGGCTTTCCCGAGAGGCTTTATTTGTGAGTGACATTGTGCCTGAGGGGATGATATTTTATGGAACTGCTGTTTTCACTCTTCTTTACACTGAGCCTTTAATGAAAAATGTTGAGCAAATGTTTTACACGAGATTTTAAATGGAAATTTGGAATTTTTATGAAAATATTCGGAATGTAGATTCCAGACTTGATGTATTTATTCTGCTGCTGCTTATTACATGGGTTTACATGATTTTTTATGCTCGTCACTGCACTCAAGTCTTTAGTTATAATGGTTACTTATTGAGTTGGCGTACTCACATTACTCCCTGCACCTTGTGTGCAGATTCAAGTACCGAGGTTGAGTGATAGTCGATCTACCCCATTTGCAGCATTGTTCGGAGATTGTGTGGTAGCTGCTCGGCGTCCGTAGCCTGCCCTTTTTCCTTCCTACTCTGTCATTTTACTTTACTTCCCAGACTTGTTGTAGTAAAGAATTAGTATCAGACTGTATCACTTCTTAGATGCTCATGACGGTTGACTCTAGATGTTTGGGTTGTGTTTAGACTTTTGATTATTTTTATTGTTGGAAATGTTTAAAATTAGAACTTTAATGGAATATGAGATACATTATGCTTTAAACGGAAAGTCTTATTTCTTATTCTCGGTAGATTGGCTAGCCTAGTGTCATGATAGGCGCCATCACGACCAGTTTAGGTTTGGGGTCATGACACTTGGGCTCAATTATTTCTTTTAACTTATATTAGAATCTTCTATGGATGTATATGATGCAGGTATAAAACTCCAAACTCTTAAGTGCGTTCATAACGTCACCAACTCGGGATCATTGATTGATAATTCTTTTCGTTCCTTCTCAGATTTCTTTAACGTAAGCTATTACTTTTCTTGGTCTTTCTGCCTCTTGTTGCGTGCATATTGATCTTGTCTTAGATCCCACGCATGCCAGAGGTTTCGTGCAACTCATATGATTTCGAATACTAGTTTTAATTTTACTTCTCGTTCATTAGCCACGGTAGGTGCCACTTTCCTTTGGAGTACTTAGAATGTTGTTGTGAGACAGTTGTTACACGACCATTTCCTCTTTAGGTTATTGTGCTTAGGTTGCAGCCTTCTTTCTTATTTCCTCAGCTAGTCTTTCGTTGTAGTATTTAGGGTGAACCCTTGACTCTTGTAAAGCTGTGATCTTATTATGGACTTTTTGATGTCCTTCCTTGCTTATAATCATCCGTAGTTGCTTACCTCTATGCCCTTGTGCTTGTAGGGTCGCTCCTGAACTGATATTTTGATTGTCTTTTCAGTGGCACTTTATTTTATCCCCGTAACACTCATACGATACCTTTAAATAAACCGACTCCTATTTGAATATATCACAAGTATTATAATGACATTACTGCAGGGCTGAATTCCCCATGTTGGGGTTTATTACATTTATCTTGCATGATCTGCTGATTTGTCTGTAACCTCCTGTCTAGTCATGACTAGGATCTTTTTGAATCAACTACTAACTACTCGTCGGTCCATTCTCATATCCATATTCCGCGTAATGTTTCTTGGGTTATTTCCTAGTCTTAACTTACCTCACGTACTGGCTCCTTATCTATCAATAACATCCCGGGCAGGAACCCTTACTTCCTTTTTTTTGACGTCATGCTTACATAACGTTCTGGAATCATAGCATGTCTTTTACATTTGGATAAGTGCAATATCATCCCTTTTTCATTTTTATCGCATTCTTCCTTTATCATTCCATATTCCCCCATTTAGGGGAGTACTAAGACTTGGAGCTATGACGATCTGCCTATAGATGTTTTTCCTCTTCATCTTTGGCGTCCTTTCACATCACCAATGACCCTTACTCGCCTTGCGGTAATCCTTCTATACCAAGGATAACATAATTCCTTACTCGCGATGGTGAGACTTAGTGTAACTAGCACATATAGTCCCTTAAGCTTTACTTTGCTCATATTGCTTGCTTTAGGGAAGCATCTCCCTGAATGAACATTCTCTGAATTCATCATGGATCTTCTTCTGTTGTCCATTCTATCTATTATTTCCGGAATGCAATTTGAAATTCTTATGATGCTGACTCTTATCAAATCACTCAGTTTCTAAATCATGTTTAGTTTATCTTGTGCACCAGTCCGTACTGATTTCTATTATCCTAGGGTCTAGCTTTTCCTTCTGTCAGTCATGTTAGGGTCGCGAACTTATTCCTCGAAATGAGGATGTGATTGTATGGTCTATACTCTTTTGTTGTCTTAAGGCCCATCACCTTTCGTCTCTTTCCTTATTTTACTATAGATTCTGGAATGATCTACCGTTGTCATCCATGTATCACATCTCACTCATAATTCTTCCTTATCTCTCTTCTTATTACTCTGCTAATACTTCTTCCTATCCCTTTCTTGTGAAAACCTCAACATAACATTTTTTTCTCTTTTAGCTCTCCTTGCTTCATTCATCGGCTCTTCGGGTTCCTCCACGTCCTCGCTCAACTAGGGACGAGAGTCACACTAAGGTAATATTTATCCCTTCCAGGATTTCAGTTCCTATCTTTGTAGTGCTCATATCTAGATGTACTACTTTAGAGTGCAACATATGGGTATCTCACGAGGAGATGTATTAGCACATTTGCGATATTCTTCAGAAATGTCAACTGACGCAAATAATTCATCCATCATTTTGGGTTATTCTAACCCCAGCCAGATCCTGATATCCGTCCTTCTCTTATACTACTTCTGTTAACCCCCATATGGCGTAACTGGAATGGGTGTGACCAATTGTACATACCTTTGTTACTATTGAAGGTAAATCAAAATTCTTATATTTCTTTGCCTGAGTTGAAAATACCAATAATCTTCATTAACTGGTTACCTTGTACCCTTTTTCACCTTGCTTTTGTTACTTGCTGGAATTTATGTCTACTTTTTGATTCTTTTTTCCCTTTTTTTTCCTATCGTAAAAGTGGATAGGCATTCTTTCCTTAGGGATCCTTATCAATAAGCTTACACATCTTAGTATACACATGGTCTGCTGAATACTTCATATTTATCCATCATAAGCATGGTGCAAAAATCGAGTTCTTCTAACTCAAGTCTTCCACAAATATATCTCTTACCACCTGTCTTTCTGGATGTAGGCATCGCTGTATTATGAATAAGATAGAGTTCAGGAAATTGAGCTCTTACAACTGAGCTCTACCACACGATCTAGAGTAAGAAGAAACATTGACATTCCTAAATGTCCTGTAGCCTTCTGCTTATAAGTGTGGTGCATGACACAACCATAAACAAGACTCTACTAGACACGACTTGTAGATTCCCTAGGACAGAACTGCTCACTTGTAGATTCCCTAGGACAGAACTGCTCTGATACCACTTTTGTCACGACCCGAACTGATGGGCCGCAATGGGCACCCAGTACCTTACTCAACCGAGTACCAACATAATGTATCCTTTCATGTCATACTATCATAGATAACTAAGCCGGAAGGCTGCCGTGAGATAAGTAGAATACAACATGCGATACCAACTTATACATAGGACATACGGGCCTATAAGGCCAAAATAACCACGCGTATACTGAACATAGAACGACAAGGCCATACAATGTTTTACGTACATGACATCTGTCTATAAGCCTCTAAAATACATAATTTTCATAATGGTTGGGACAGAGTCCCGCCATACCAAACAATACACGTCTAAATCATACTAACCAAACGAGCAACTCCGAAGCAAATGGAGCACACCAACATCTTTCGCTGAGCTGATAATCTACTTAGAGGGCTCTCGACTTGTCTATTGGGACATGCGGGCATGAAATGCAGCGTCCCCAGGCAAAAGGTACGTCAGTACGAATAATGTACCGAGTATGTAAGGCATATAAATAACAGACATGGAAGAAATATAGAGTAAATGATTCAACCTGTAAGTCTGGATAACTCTGTAAATCATGAAATAATTATAGTGTCATGCATATGCATACAAATGTCATGTCGTGCATAGGTACATGTTTCGTAACATCATCAGGCCTCTGAGGGCATCCCATCATATCATCTCGGCCACTGTGGGCAAAATCATCAACGTATACTAGCTGATCAGGTGGTGGTGCGTATATAATGCCATAACCGTTTCCATATCCCATATACATATACATACATATATATACGCGTATGTAACGCCATCTGGTCATGGGTCAATGTGCATGTATAAATGCATATGAAATATGTTAATAAAATCTCTCGATACGTCATAAGACCATTATGACTCTGATTAATATCGTGAAATAAACATTACCAACTTACGTATTTTTGAGACTCATGAACAGATGATAAAATAATATGACACATGGGGAATCAATAACATAAACATCTCTAGTATTTCTATAAATAGAGTCATTTATGAAAATTGTGCATTTTCTCATTTCGTTCATGTCGTATAGATCATGCCAAAAAGAAAGAAGTGATAACATTGACATACTCGGAGTAGTAGAGAAAAAATATGTATAATATTCTTGGAAAATATTGCACCGCACTCCCTTAGAATCCCAAAATCTCACGTTGCTAATTGTGCTAGGAAACCTCATCGGATTTTGGTTAAGAAATCATGTTATCATAGTAGTAATTTGACTGAAGTGTTTTGAGAATGAATTTTGATTGAAAGCCTTTAAAAAATTGCTAATGTTCCCTCCCCCCACTTTTGATGGAAGTCCTTCATATGGAAAATATTTGGAATGTAAAACTTTACATTAGTTTTATATTAGTCTTTGATACGTAAGACTTCACATTAGTTTGCCACCTCATAAGAAAAGACTAATAGTCATTTCTTAAGGGTGTGGCTTGCTGCAACGTGGGGATAGGTGGGAAGGTTTAATCTTAATCTACTTATTAGGTAATTAGGTAGTGTCCCGTTATCCGGTAATTAATCAATTACCCGCATAATTAAGAATTGTCTCAACTTACTTAAAATTCTACTTATTTTTTAATATCTTTATATATATATATATATATATATATATATATATATATATATATATATATATATATATATATATATATACACTATCATGGTCGTATGGTACATTGTACGGTACTAGTCCATAAATATCGGGTATTAACTCTCGGCCCGTATTTTATTCTAATATGCCAAATTTTGACGAAAATTTATTTTTTTTGACTTGCTTGTTCTCTTACCTTCACGAATTTACTCATCACTTGTTTGAAATAGCATAGTCCTTATAATCTCCAAATAATCTTTTCTTTGGAATGATGTCAATCATCTTACGACAATTTCAATGTACAATACCACAGGGTGCAACATCGTTGTAATTTAATACTACGAAGCGTAACATCATCGTAATGTAGTACTTCAAGGCGTAAAATCATCGTAATATAATAATGTATGACATAATATCGATGTAATATTGTGAGCGTAACATGATTATCCTTGCTCGTTTAATTCTTTTATTTCGCATTATGACTTGAGACTAGATATGCGTAAAGTGATAGACTTGTTATTGTAGAGTTTTCGCTAGTTTTATGATTTTCCACGGAATAATGGTGTTCCTCTAACAGATTTCTCGCGCATTATATGTTGTCATCAGATAGATTTCCTTAAAAATTATAACTCACATGTTCATTCTTGAGTGAGGGTCAAGGACCCATTTAAGCTTCTTATTCTAATGGGATCGGGTCGTTAGCCTCGACAAGATTTATGTACCACACTCTCATGGGAGCGGGCCCTTCCCCTCGGCAGTTTAATGGGTGCATCTATAGTTCATGCCATTCGACCCTCGATAGTGCACCGTTTAAATATTTATGTTGGATCGGGCCGTACGCCTCGACATTTCTATAAAAATATCCTCATGGAATCATGCGTAATATTTGACCAGAAGCCAGAGTATCTATGAGTTATTCCCTGATTTGAATTATAACAACATATTTTGTGAGGTCCATTATACATACATACATACATACATACATACACACACACACACACCCCTGTTGAGGAGGAATTTGCTAATTAAGAGCTGAGTTTATTGTAAGGAGGATAATTGTACCACATATTTACACTTGTTTATTTCATTTATTTACTCTGCCTCATATTTTTTCACCTCTTACTGTACCTGATATTATTGGACCACTAGTGAGTGTCGATGTCAACCCTTCGTCACTACTCCTCCGGGGTTAGGCTAGATACTTACTGGGTACACGTGGATTTACGTACTCATACTACACTTGCTGCATATTTTTGAGCAGGTACTTTTATATCCAGTGGTCCTTTGGGAACGAAAGCATAGATGACGCGGGGACTTGCCGCGAGCTGCATTTTAGGTTACAATCCGCAGCTAGAAGAATCTTCTCCAGAATTATTTGTATTTTTCCTGTCTAATTTGTATTCTGGACAGATGTTGTATTTTATTTACTTCCTAGTTGATGCTCATGCACTCGTGACACCGGATATGGGAATGATTTTGGGTTGTTCTGTATTAAAGTTGTAAAAATATTGCCATTTACTTTGTAAATTTCATCTATTACATTTTAATTAGAGGAAATTATGATTTTAAAAGTACTAAAATGAGTAATGAAGTTAATTATTTAATTGTTGGCTTGCCTGATAGCAGTGTTAGGCGCCATCACGACCTTTAATGGATTTTGGGTCATGACAACATGGTATTAGAGCATTGGGTTCACTTAGGTCTCACGAGTCATGAGCAAGATTAGTAGAGTCTTGCGGATCGGTATGGAGACGTCTATACTTATCTTCGAGAGGCTACAGGGATGATAGGAGCACTTCCCTTCTTGATTCCTCATCGTGCGATTTGATTCCTTTGAGGCTTATGCATTTATTTCCTTCCTATTCATTCTTATACGATGTTGAACACTCGTGTCAATTGGGCACCAAAGAGTTGCAGTGGTACTACAGAAGTGGAGCAGAATGTTTCTCCCTACGCATTTAAGCAAGTTATTATCGTCTTCTTGCAGAAGGATGTTCTGTCATTTCAGCTCAGTAGCTATTTCAGATGATTTTTAGGCTATGCACAGGTTGCTATGATCTTCATGAGTTATTATCTCACGGTATTGATGTAATGATGGGGTTCTCATTTATGTGCCAACGGAGTGAATGACTTGAAAAGAGGATTTCTCAGCGCATGATGTAGATGTTCAGCGTTTAATTCCAGCAAAGGAAAGGCAATCGTACTATGAATGTTCAGGTTTGGGTTGATGGAGTAACGAGACTTGATATTTTCGAGTGTGGTAGAGTTCTCAATTGTGTAGTGTCATCATCCTTGCTGAACGCGTTAAAGTTCGCCAATGTTATGGTTTTCTTCAAATTGCCTTCAGTGCAAGGTATTATGAATTGGTGCCTGAGAAGCGGTTGTCAGAGATAGCGGAGTGTAGCAATTTCAGAATCGAATTGGTATTTCTAATGTTGATGGCTCGAGAAGGATGATCTTCTAGGAGGCTTAGAATTGATAGCAATTCACTGGTTCCGGTGCTATAGGTTTGGATTTGATTTGAGGCAACCTTTGGGCAACAAATAATAAGGAAGGTCATGGCGGGAGGTGTCTCGCAGTGGTTGAATTACTAACATGTCAAGTATGAAGAGAAGAAGTCGAGAAATTACTTAAAGAAGATGGTTTAGCCGAAGTGGGAGAGTAGCAGAGTAGCGTATGGATTCTGCGGTAGGATAGCCACATGACTTGAGAAAACTTTGGAGTGATTTGGGATTCATGGTGGAGAGTGACTAGGTCTACGGACTTAATTTGGAATGTTGGATACTATACTGAGGAAGATTGGATACGACAGAGAGAAATTTTCTTGATACGAAGGGGAATAACATGACTTCTGTTACACCCCATGTTTTCTTACGTGGAAGTACGCCATAAGTAAATTGATATAAGCTCGAAAATGAGATGTTACATTCCGCATTTTTGTACGTTAAAGTTTCATCTTAAGTCAATCGACGTAAGTTCGGGAAAAAGATGATTTTGGGATTATAAGTATTACGTTATATCAAACAAGTGATAAGTTAATTCGTGAAGGTGAGAGGGTAAGTAAATCGAAGAAAATGAGTTTCGTCGAAGTTTGGCATTTTGAGATAAAATACGGTCCAAGCTATAATACCCCGTATTTATGGATTAGTGTCGTACAAGGTACCACATGACCATGATAGTGTCACAACCCAAATTTCCCCTCCGTTAGGTATCGTGATGGCACCTAGTCTTAAGGACTAGGTAAGCCTAATATTCATGGAATAGAAACAATAAGAAATAAAATCTAATATTTTTCTGAAATAAGGAATTCTTTATACAATGAGCATATTCCCAAAACCACGTAGTACAAGTCATAAGCTCTACAGAGATTACTACAACTTCTAAATACAAATGTTTGGAAGTAAGTAAAAATAGTGTAAACACAGAATAGGAAGGTGATTCCGAAGCCTGCGAACGCGACAACATGTTTACCTTGAGTCTCCTCAGCAAGAATCCGCACAGCTACTAACGATCATAACCTGGATCTGCACAAAAAAGGTGCAAAAGTATAGAATGAGCACACCACAGTGGTGCCCAGTAAGTATCAAGACTAACCTCAGTGAAGTAGTGATGAGGACTAGCCAAGACACCCATTGGTCTAAAAAACTAAACAAGCATAAGTACAGGAAATAACAGAAACATAACCTCTATCTATTAGCTACACAACATGACCAACAACAGAACGACTACAATAAGGAAGGAAAAACAGTAAACAACAACTGATCACAAAAATAATACACCGAAGGATGGACGGGAACACAACCCAACTCCGGAAATCACAACACAATAAGGACAAGTAGTAACTCAGCACTGCATTAGTCTCCACATCAGACCTTAGCCACAAATCCCAATAAAATGGTAAAAAATCTTCGAGTGTAAACTTTCACCTGCAAGTTTTTATATTGAAAGCTTTAAGGTAATATCCATTTTAATGAAAAATTCTTTTCAAATATACTTTCCCAAGAGATGTCTCTCAAACATAGTTTTCTTCAAGATAAATTCTTTTCAAATATACTTTTCCAAATAAAATGTCCTCCAAACATAGTTTTATTCAACATAAATGCTTTCCAAATATACTTTTCCAAAGAAATGTCCTTCAAACATAGTTTTATTCAAGATAAATGTTTTTCATTGGACCTTCCAAATAAATGTATTTCAAACATATTTTCTTTAATAAAATCTACCGGGATCCTGTCCCGTAGTTCCGAATTTATCACACAATACAGAGGATCTCCCGGAATACGTCCGTAGTACCAAAACAATATGTAGTGCTGGAGGGATCTCCCAGAATACGTCTGTAGTCCCAAAGTAAATATGCAGTACATGGGGATCTCCCGGAATACGTTCGTAGTCAAAATTTAAATATGCAGTACAGGGGGATCTTTGGGAATACGTACGTAGTCTCAATTTAAATATGCAGTACAGGGGGATCTCCTGAAATACGTCTGCAGTCCCAATTTAAATATGCAGTACAGGGGGATCTCCTGGAATACGTCCGTAGTCCCAATTTAAATATGCAGCGCGACAAACAAGGACAACAATTATAGCACGACAGAAATCTCGTATATCACCACATCAAATACAAAGCAACCATGACAACAATACAAGGTACGGTAAATAAATCAATACAAGAACTTCAATTTACAAAGAAAGAGTAGAATATAGTTCACAAGGGATAATCATGGTAAAGAATGCTAAGTGTAACGAGAACAGCTTAACCAAGGAAAAACAAGATGTAGCAACGAATCCAAAATGTTCAAGCAAATGAATAGATGCCAACACAAGTCAAATAATTCCAAGTAAGGACAAGTCGACTAAGATATAAGTTATCTAAACTCTATATGAGGTCGAGAAATTATGAGAGATATTCAATAGTTCAATTAAGGGTAAGCAGTAAAAGATACTCGTAACTCCAATCAAGGTTAAACAATTATAGGATAGATAATACTAATAATTTCCATTAATTATAGGCCGTTTATGAAAATAAAGCATGACGATAGAAGAGTTAAAACTTTTGGTTAAGTCAAATCAGTGTCAAGTTCGCGATAAGGGTGAATCCTAAATTAATTAGCTCTAATCAAAGCATGTAGAGGTGAAACTAGAAATTAAGAAATCAAGCGCATCAAGAACAATTTCATACAAGGTGAATATAAGGACCTAAGAACCCTAAAAGTTCAACCTTCTACAAATAAGTCTGAGCACACACTCGTCACCTCGCGTACACGGACTACAATCAACATAGAAGACTCAAATCCTAAGGGGTAATTCCCCCACACAAGGTTAGGAAAGATACTTACCTTGTTTCGCAACCAAATTCATGATTCCAATAAACCTTCGCCTCGCGAATTCATGTCCGAAAGCTTCAAATATAATCACAACAATTCAATATACTCAATATGAATCGTAGGAATTGATTCCATATGAAATTACTAATATTTCGGATTAAAATCTGAAAAAATCGATACATCTTAATTTTCCGGGATTCAAACATAGTTTTATTCAACATAAATGCTTTCCAAATATACTTTTCAAAAGAAATGTCCTTCAAACATAGTTTTATTCTAGATAAATTTTTTTCATTGGACTTTCTAAATAAATGTCTTTCAAACATAGTTTCTTTAATAAAATCTACCGGGATCCCGTCCCTTAATTCCGAATTTATCACACAATACAGAAGATCTTCTGGAATACGTTCGTAGTCCCAAAACAATATGCAGTGCTGGAGGGATCTTCCGGAATACGTCCGTAGTCCCAAAGTAAATATGTTGTAAAGGGGGATCTCCCGGGATACGTCCGTAGTCCCAATTTAAATATGCAGTACAAGGGGATCTCCCGGAATACGTTTGTAGTCCCAATTTAAATATGCAGTACATGGGGATCTCCCGGAATACGTCCATATTCCCAATTTAAATATGCAGTATAGGGGGATCTCCCGGAATACATCTGTATTCCCAATTTAAATATGCAGCGCAACAAACAAGGACAACAATTATAGCACGGCAGAAAACTCGTACATCACCACATCAATTACAAAGAAACCATGACACCAATACAAGGTACGACAAATAAATCAATACAAGAACTTCAATTTACAAAGAAACAGTAGAATATAGTTCCCAAGAGATAATCACAGTAAACAATGCTAAGTGTAATGAGAATAGCTTAACAAGGGAAAAACAAGACGTAGCAATGAATCCACAATGTTCAAGTAAATGAATAGAAGCCAACACAAGTCAAATAATTCCAAGTAAGGACAAGTCGACTAAGATATAAGTTATCTAAACTCCTTATGAGGTCGAACAATTATGAGAGATATTCAATAGTTCAATTAAGGGTAAGCAGTAAAAGATACTCGTAACTCCAATCAAGTTTATACAATTATAGGAGATAATACTAATAATTTCCATTAATTATAGGCAGTTTATAAAAATATAGCATGAAGATAGAAGAGTTAAAACCTTTGGTTATGTCAAATCAGTGTCAAGTAGGCGGTAAGGGTGAATCCAAAAGCAATTAGCTCTAATCAAAGCATGTAGAGGTAAAACTAGCAATTAAGAACTCAAGTGTATCAAGAACAACTTAATACAAGGTGAATATCAGGATCGAAGAACCTTAAAAGGTCAACCTTCTACAAATAAGTCCGAGCACACACTCGTCACCTCGCGTACACGGACTACAATCAACATAGAAGACTCAAATCCTAAGGGGTAATTTCCCCACACAAGGTTAGGCAAGATACTTACCTTATTTTGCAGCCAAATTCAAGATTCCAATAAACCTTCACTTCGCGAATTCATGTCCGAAAGCTTCTATAATCACAAACAATTCAATATACTCAATACGAATCGTAGGAATTAATTCCATACGAAATTACTAATATTTCGAATTAAAATCCGAAATTCGTTTTAAAATCGACAGAGGGAACCATGTTTGAATCCCGGAAAGTCACAAAATCCGAACACTCGTTCCGATACGAGTTCAACCATACAAAAATTATCGAATTCCGACATCAGATTGCCTTTCAAATCTTCAATTAAAGTCTTTGAAGATTTCTACCATTTTCAACCCAATCTTTACTCATTTGAACTCAACAATCTTCCAAAAAATCTTATTTATACTTGCATTTATTCATAATACTTTTACACCTAAGAATCATACTCCTAATCACCCATCTTTACTTCTCCCCCCCCTCCCCCCAAACTCGAAATTAAGGATTAGGGTATGAAATCCTTACCTCTTAGATGAAGATCTTGTGATTGGGTTTCTTGATTCTTGAAGATTGATGCAAGATTGGATGATTTGAATGTTGGGTTTCCTCTTCTATCTATAAAAACCTCTCACCTCTCTCTAGAATGCTCAGAAAATCACACCAAAATAAACCCCAAAGCCTATTTATCAAAATAGGGTCGGGTTATGAAAATAGAAAAATGAAGCCTCCGAAACCAGGTTTGCGATCGTAGAATGCATCACACAATAGCTATGCGGGTCGTGGAATGGATCGCAAAATAGGTGCCCAGAACTGGGCTACACTAGACCATTTTGCGACCATTTTTGCGATCGCAGAATGATTTTGCGGTCGCACAATTGGCCGCAAAATCGCATTTTTTCAGCATTTGGTAATTTGGTCATAACTTTGTGTAGGAGTGTCCAAACGACGAACGGTTTGAATCGTTGGAAACTAGACTCAAATATTTTTCATTTTATAGGTTTTTAATCTTACTATATATATGTAGATATGATCTTCCAAAGTTTGGTCTTGTGCGTACTCATTCAAAATTTTAGATTATCATGTAATTTTCCAACTTTGCTTAGACTTAGGTCTTTACTTAGACCCCATGTCTCTTATAATATACCTTGACACTTATTAACATATCCAATTGATATCCATCATATTATTAGTCCTTGCCCCCACATAAAATAATATAATTAGAACACGTCAACTTTCTAATTTCACCAAAATGCGCCAAATTGTTTTACAGACTTCCAACCCCAATTCCGGACATACGCCTAAGTCCGAAATCATCACAAGAAGCTATTGACATTATTAAAATTCCATTATGAGGTCTTTTGCTCAAAAGTCAACTCTCTGGTCAACTCTTTCCAATTAAGCTTCGAAATAAGATTTTTTTCTTTAAATTTAACTCTGAACCTTACAAAAACCAAACTAGACCACACATGCGAGTCATAATGCATATTACGAAGCTGCTCGATGCCTTTAGTTGCTGAACGAGACGTAAATTCTTAAAACGACAAGTCGGGTCATTACAGATAGTAATATGTATAATGTGTGTTAAAAGTGAGTAGTATTTTAAGTAATTTGAGATAATTCCTAATTATGTGGATAATTGGGTAATTATTGATTTTAGTGGTAGATTGAAAAATTAATTAAGATATTTGGTAATAAAATTAGGGGGGGTCACCCGTTAACGCGGCAGCCCAAAAGTCATGATCGAATCACAAAATATGAGTCTTATTTCATAAATCAAGATGGCACATTAAGAGAGATTGGTGGCTTAGTCATCATATATGTGGGCCCCACACCAATTAAGGTTAAAACCGTCTTTAAATAACTTAAGCAAGAGGCATGCATACTAGGGTTGGGCCATTTTTCTTACTGTATTGGGTAAAGTTGTACTAGATTAACTTCTAAACATTAGATTTTCTTTCCTTGATCAAGCATTATGAATTCTATCTTAGTTTCTTTTTTAATTGCTTCACTTTTCATGAGTAGCTAAACCCCTAGCTAGGGTTGTGACCCAACCCTATTATGGGTACTTAATGGGTTATTGATTTAGGGATTCTTTATGATTGGGTATATGATATTTAGCCTTGTTCTTGCTTGAATTTTAGAATTAATGGTCGCAAACATTGATTCATGCCAAATTGACTTAGTCTCTACTTGAGAAAGTGAGACTAAGTGTTGGAAAACTAGGCTAACTACGAATTGGGTGAACTTAAGAAATTGATAGCCCCAATTAAAGGGTCGAACCTAGAGATTGTAAGCCCCAACTAGAGCATTTATCACTTGCTTTGTGAAATACCCATTTGGACATTAGGAAGCCAAATCGGGCAAAATCACTCAAACTACCGAGAGGTATAGAGTGATAATTGAAAGTGATTGCTATATTGTATCCTGATCAACCAAACATGCCCTAAAGCTCTAAATCCGTTAGGTAACCAACTAGGTGGAAGTCGCAACCCTAGATCTTTCATAACTTGAAAAACAACCAAAACCAAAAATATTGTCTCTTAGCTTTACTATTGCAATCAATAGAGTAAAAATTAGAAGTAGAAACAACAATTGTCAATATGGAAGTGTAATTTATGGCACATCATACATTCACAGTAGGTGTATACCTAATCAAAAATCTAACTCCCTGTGGATTCGACCCCGACTTGCGTTGGGTTTTTATTATTGCTTCGACCGCCTCACTACCTATATTTATGGGGTGAGTTTGGGCGAGATCAATTTTTGGCACAGTTGTCAAGGAGTTAAATGGATTTAGCTATATATCTAGGTTTTTGTGTGATTTGTCTTCTTTTCCTTTCGAGTCATTAATTTTGTTTTTGAATTTCTTATAGGTATGAGAATGGCTCTTAACAATGAACCCATCGGGAATTTGCTATTGGGGGAGGAAAGGGACGATGATCAAGGAGATGAGGTTCTCCCCGAACCTCAAGCAAATAGGCGACGTCGACCGCCTCATGATAATGTTCCCCTCCCTCCCCCACCTCCACCAAGAGCGGCAGTGCATAGGGTGGTGCTGAACAAGGATTATGCAAGTGTTATAGTCCCATCCCGTATTAGGGCGGGCAACTTCCAAATCACCAATGTGATGCTTACACTACTTGAGCAACGGGGATTCTTCACCAGGGCTCCAAGCCAAAATTCTTAAAAGAATCTCAAGGTGTTCATCGATACTTGTTGGGGGAGCAAGCAAACAAATGTTTCTGAGGATGCACTGCGTTTGAGGATATTTCCCTTTTCTCTACTGGGAAAGGCATTGGACCGGTTAAAGAGATTACCCAATCATTCCATCCATACATGGGATAAGTTGGCCGAAAAATTCATTGCCAAATTCTTCTCTCCGGGAAACATGGCTACACTACGGGATGAAATTCTAGCGTCCGAGCAAGAGCCCAATGAGCCATTGCACGAGATTTGGGAAAGATATTGTACCATGGTTAAAGAGTACCTGAATAATTATATGTCCGAAGCCATGATCCTACAAACCTTCTACAGGGGGATCAACACAACAAATCAATGAGTGGTAAATCAACTCGCCGGCGGGAACTCCATGAACACGCCTTATGCCGAAGCTTGTGAAATTTTGGATGAGATGATGGATAACTCGTCGGCATGGAAAAGTAGGGCCAATGTTCCTCAATGTGAACCAAATGTAATTCACCTACACAAGGAGCTACATGATCATCGACAAGCTATTCACGAGTTGACAACCACAATGAATCAATTGGCCAAAGCTCAAATTCAACAAGTTCAAGGGCCAAAACAAGTGAATGCAATGGAAGGTGTGAATATTATGATGAACAAGAGACGGCAAAAAGGTCAACAAGGGCAAAGCCATCCGGAACAATTCATGCAATATGATAGTGGGTATGACCAAGGTGATTCGTTTAATGAGCAAGAAGAAGAAGTGCAATATGTCAACAATTATCAAGGCGAAAGAAACAATTCTCAAGGCCAAAATCAACAATAATGGCGATCAAAAGGTAATCAAGGAAATTGGAACAACTAAGGCCACCAATTCAATTGTAGTGGGTAACAACAATCAAGGTAATTGGGAAAATAATAATAATCAAGGCAATCGGAATAATCAAGGTAACCAAGGAAATTGGGGAGGCAATAATCAAGGCAATTGGGGTGGAAACAATCAAGGAAATTGGGGCGGAAACAACCAAGGGGGTTGGAACAATAATAACCAAGGGAATCAGGGGTCGGCTTTCAAAGTCCCCCGATGTATCAACAACCAAGCAACCCGCCTACATTTCCGTCTCAAATTTCTAGTTCTTCCATTAATGAAATGGGACGGATTGAGAATATGTTCAAAAAAATGATGGAAGAAAATGCCGACTCCACTGCTCAAATAGCCTCCCACAACACTTCAATCCGTATTTGGAAGTTCAGTTGGGAAAATCTCGCAAGCTTTAGACACTCGTCCTAAAGGGACACTACCTAGTGATACAGTAGTGAACCCAAAGGGTGGGAAAAACACGGGACATGCCATGGCTGTAACCACGAGTAGTGGAAGAGGTGGAGATGCAACCACCTCAAATCAAAGAAGAATTATGGATGATGATGTGTTGGTTTAAGAAGATGAGACTCCAAGTAATGTGGTTCAAGCTAATGAAGAAGTGAGAATTGACATTGATGAAGTGTGGAGGAGACCCAAGAAGATGTGAACCCGTCTAGGGAGCACGTGATGGACATACCATAAACCGTAGTGCCAAAGGCCAAAGCACAAATGCCAAGGCCTCCTCCTACATACCCTCAAAGGATAGAAAAGCAAAATAGTGAGAAGCAATTCAATAAGTTTATTGATATGATGAAGAGTTTGTCTATTTGTGCCGTTGGTTGAGGCATTGGAACAAATGACCGGTTATGGAAAGTTCATGAAGGATTTGGTAACAAAAAAAAGATCAATGAATTGTGAGACTATCAAGATAACACATCAAGTGAATGCTATTGTGCACTCAATGGCTCCAAAACTGGAAGATCCCGGCGCTTTCACAATCCTTTGCACTATTGGGAGCGCCGACTTTGCCAAAGCTCTATGTGATTTGGGGGCAAGTATCAACTTGATGCCCTACTCGGTCTTTAAAACTTTGGGAATTGGGAAACCAAGGCCCACATCTATGAGGCTGTAAATGGCGGATCGGAATATGAAGAGATAATTAGGTATTATTAATGATGTGTTGGTTCATGTTGATAAGTTCATCCTTCCGGCGGACTTTGTGATCCTTGATTATGATGTGGATATTATCTTGGGTAGACCTTTCCTTGCTACATGGAAGGATCTAGTTGATGTGGAAGCCGATGAGCTCACTTTCCAGGTGGGTGATGAAAAAGTGGTTTTCCATGTGTGCAAATCGATGAGGCAACCAAATAGCAACGAAGTTTGTTCGTTTGTGGACTTAGTGACCGCAGTGATTGTTGATTATGCTAGTGTTGTGATGAATGTTGAGGATATATTGGAAGCTGTGTTGCTTAATCATGATGAGGACGAGAAGGAAGGCTTTGTGGAATGTGTCAATGCTTTGCAAGGTATGGGGACATATACTTATGAACCCCGAAAATTGTCCTTAGATCTTGAGAACCAGAAGACTCCTCCAACAAAGCCCTCAATCGATGAGCCTCCCACTTTGGAGTTAAAGCCTTTGCCTTCACATCTAAGGTATGAGTTTCTTGGTCATTGTTCCACTTTACCTGTTATTATTTCCGCTTGCTTGACTAACATGCAGGTAGATTCTACTTTGGCAGTGCTCCAAAAGTGGAAGAAAGATATAGGATGGACATTGGTGGATATTCAGGGTATAAACCTCGCCTTTTGTATGCACAAGATTATTTTGGAGGATGCCAAACCCTCCGTGGAACATTAAAGATAATTAAATGAATCAATGAAGAGGTTGTGAAGAAGGATATCATCAAATGGTTGGATGCCGGGGTTGTTTACCCCATTTCCGATAGCTCATGGACCTCTCCGGTGCAATGTGTCCAAAGAAAGGGGGCATGATTTGATAACAAATGACAAGAATGAATTGATCCCCACAAGAACTGTCACAGGGTGGAGAGTGTGCATGAACTATTGGAAGCTCAACAAAGTCACTCATAAAGATCATTTTCCGCTACCATTTCTTGATCAAATGTTGGATAGGTTGGACGGACGTGCTTTTTATTGATTCCTTGATGGATACTCCGGCTACAATCAGATTCTTATTCACCTATATAGTGGAGTACTTTCTTGAGGTTTTCATGGATGATTTTTCCGTAGTGGTGAATTCTTTTGAAGAGTGCTTGGACAACTTGGACAAGGTATTGGCAAGATGTGAGGAAACAAAATTGGTTTTGAATTGGGAGAAATGTCACTTCATGGTCGAGGAAGGCATTATCCTTGGCCACAAAATTTCAAAAGGCATGGTATTGAGGTTGATAAATCCAAAATTGAAGTGATATCCAAACTCCCTCCCCCTGTATCCTTGAAGGGAGTGAGGAGCTTCTTGGGTCATGCGGGATTCTATCGCCGATTCATCAAGGACTTTTCTAAGGTGGTAAACCCCTTGTGCAAACTTTTGGAGAAAGATGCCAAGTTCCATTTTGTATGAAGGAATTCGAATTGCTCAAGTATAAGTTGACTACTACTCCTATTGTCACCACATCGAATTGGAGCTTACCTTTTGAGCTCATGTGTGATGCAAACAATGTGGAGGTTGGAGCGGTATTGGGGCAACGTATCAACAACATCTTCCATCCGGTCTACTATGCTAGTAAGACCATGAATGATGCCCAAGTCAACTACACAGTGACCAAAAAAGAGCTCCTTGCTATGGAGAAGTTCCACCCGTACTTGATGGGTACAAAGGTGATTGTTCACACCGACCATGCGACGCTTCGATATCTGATGAGCAAGAAAGATTCTAAAGCAAGAGTAATACGATGGGTGCTTCTTTTACCAGAGTTTGATCTAGAGATTCAAGACCTCAAGGGTAGTGAAAACCAAGTGGCGGACCACTTGTCTCGTTTGGAGGAGTAGGGAAGGCCAAATGATGGTCTTGAGATAAATGATTCATTTCCCGACGAGCAACTCCTATCCATTTCTATGACCAGGATGCCATGGTTCACCGACTTAGCCAATTATCTTGTGAGTGGCATTGTACCGAATGAGTTCTATTTAAACCAAAGGAAGAAGCTCAAACGGGATTGCCTTGACTATTATTGGGATGAGCCTTACCTCTTCCGGATTTGTATCGATGGTGTGATTCAACGATGTGTGCTGGAGGAAGAACAATGGGTAATTCTTGAGGCTTGCCACTCTTCTCCATACGGTGGTCATCATGGTGGAGCTAGAACGGATACAAAGGTGTTGAGTTGTCGATTCTATTGGCCTACTCTTTACAAGGACGCTAGTGATCTTGTCGAGCGTTGTGATGAATTTCAAAGGGTCGGTGGGATATCTAAGAAAAATGAGATGCCTCTCACCACCATCTTGGAGATTGACATTTTTTATGTGTGGGGTATTGATTTCATGGGTTCATTCGTGAGATCTTATGGGAAAACTTACATATTGGTAGCTATGGATTATGTGTCAAAATGGGTTAAAGTCGTGGCTTTGCCCAACAATGAATCTCGGAGTGTGGTGGAATTTTCGAAAAATAACATCTTCACAAGGTTTGACACTCCAAGGTCCATTATTAGTGATGGGTTTACATACTCCGGTGGAGGAGGTAACTGCTAATTGAGAGTTTGAGTTTATTTTTGAGAGGGGGATTGTACCACGTATTCATACTTGTTTATCTCGTTTATTTAATTTTCCCCATACATGTTTACTTCTTACTGTATCTTATTGGACCACTAGTAAGTGTCGATGTCGACCCCTCGTCACTACTTCTCTGGGGTTAGGTTAGATACTTATTATGTCACGACCCAAAATCCACTAAAGGTTGTGATGGTGCCTAACACCGCAGTCAGGTAAGCCAACAGTAAATGTTTAACTTAATTACTTATTTTAGTATTTTTAAAATCAAAATTATCATCAATTAAATAGTAAGAAATAGAATTTACGGGGTAAATGATAATATTTACACGAACCACAGTAATGAACTGTAACGACCCGATCGGTCATTTTGCATTATCGAAACACGTTCCCCTAAATGAAACTTCCCATAGCGGCTTATTGTGACTTATGACTTGTGGGGGCGGGTGGTCCGGGTTTCGGAAGTGTTTAGAGCGATATTGGAACACTTGGTTCCTTCAGGTTGGCCTTTAAGGCCATGTTTGACTTCGGTCAACTTTTTTTAGTAAACAACCTCGAAATAGAGTTTCGACCATCCCGGTAGCTTCGTATGATGACTTCGGACTTGGGCGTATGTTCGGAATAGGTTTCGGATGACCCGGGAACGTTTCGGCGCCTAATATTGAAATAAGAGTTCCTTAAGTTCATATTGTGGTTTGTGATGTTTTTTTGTGTTATTAGGTCCGAACGGAATTCTGAGACCGGGAATAGTTCCGTTATGTCATTTATGACTTGCCTGCAAAATTTGGTGTTATTCCGAGTAGTATAGGTTGGTTCGACGCATTGTTAGCAAAGTCAAGAAAACTTAAAGTTCCTAAGTTTGGTTTTAGGGGTTTTGAGGTGTGATTTTGAGTTTTAGCGTTGTTACGGGTGTTCCGAAGGCTCGAGCAAGTCTGTATTATGATTAGGGACTTGTTGGTATATTTGGATGGGGGCTCGGGTGAGCCTAGGTGCCTCTTGGGAAACAAACAAGGCAAAAAAGCAGCTGAAGCAGTTGCTGGTGCACCTGATCTGGTGTGACCGCATGTATGGTTGCCCAGTCGCAGATGCGAGACCGCTCCTGTGGTCCAGGCCTCGCAGGTGCGACCCCCAAGTGGGTTGCCCAATTCTCGCAGGTGCGGGCTCCTTCCCGCAGGTGCGGACTCTAGTCCGCCGGTGCGAGCTCAGGCCCTTGTCCCATTTTCCGCAGATGCGAGCTATTGCTCGCAGGTGCGGTCGTCGAGCCGCAGGTGCGGAAACCCCCGTAGGCAGTAAGGTCTTTAAGTGTGGGATTATCCCATTTTCACTCCATTTTCTTCGACCATAGACGATTTTAAGAGCTTGGAAAAGAGCCCCACGACCCAGCCACTGAGAGGTAAGTAAATTCTACCCTAAAGTTAGTTAATGCATGAATTCCTTGTTGGATTTAACTACCTAATTAGTGAAAAATTAAGGAATTGGGTATTAACCTAGGGCTTCCAATAATTTAGAGGATTACCCGTGAATTGGCTATGAAATCATCCAAAAATCATATATTAATGATCGTTAGGTTGTGGGTGAGTGTTTCCTTCAAGAATTTTTGAAATCTGAGCATGCGGGCCCGGGGTTGGATTTTGGGATTTCCTCAAGAATGATGAATTTGACTAAATAATAGGAGAATTACATGCTTTGAGTATAATTTGATATATTTACGTAACGTTTGGTTAGCTTCGAGTCCTTTGGATGACGAGTTCGGAGTTTCGGGCGCATTCTTAACCCGGGGAGTAGGTGCGACGCGAGGTGAGTCTCCTTTCTAACCTCGTAATAGGGAATTGTCCCCGTAGGTGTTTTAAATGCTATGTGTGATATTTGTGGGGGATACGTACGTACAAAGTGATGAGAGTCCGTACGTAGCGGCTATTATTATGATGTCCGGGTAGTTAGACCCACATCATGCCTTGTGTTTTCCTTGAAATGAACTATATGCTTGATGAATTAAATGTTGCAGGCGGCTTATTTCCCTGAGATCATGGAATTTGAGAGATTTTAAGGAATTGTTCACTTAAAAGTAATTTATAAGTGAATATTGTGTGTGCATGTGACTGCTTCGCAATTTACCTTCCGCGAACGGAGTATGATTTCTTCTACTCTCATGGGAGCGGGCCGTACGCCACGGCGGATTAAAAGATGCACTTATGGTATGGGCCGTTCGATCCTCGGCCGTGCATAGGTATGATTACTTTATGGAAAAGATCCACTTATGGTTCTGGCCATTCGATCCTTGGAAGTGCATAGACGTGAGTACTTTATGGAAAAGTACACTTATGGTTCGGGCCGTTCGACCCTCGGCAATGCACATATATGATTATCTTATGGCTCAGGCCGGTTGTCCTTATCCCGTATGCGCTTGATTTATTGTTATTGAATTCATGGATATTGATTTGAAAGACATTTGGGGGAAGATGAAGTAGTAATTGTTTATTTACTTCCAGTGTTTACTTGGATTTCAGTGCCTTATATATTTGTTGCTTCACTACCTTTACATGCCTATCATTTTCATCATACACTGTTAAATTATATTGTTGGACCTTAGTGAGTGTCAAGTGGACCTCTCATCAGTACTTCTTCGAGGTTAGGCGGGATACTCACTGGGTACATATATTTTTATGTACTCATGCTACGCTTCTGTACTCAATTGTACAGGTTCTGAGGCTGGTGTATCTGGTTGTCAGACCGGAGCTTGATTCTGATTATAGACGGACCTGACTTCACAGTGAGCTGTTTTTTCCTGGCGATCTCCTGCAGCACAATGGAGTTTCTTTTGCTTATATCCCGTCTATTTCTTTCAGACAGTGGGACTGTATATTATATAATTTGTATATTATGTTAGTATGCCCATAGGACTTGTGACACTAGTTCCTAGCACACACGTGGTAGTTATTATGGATTACGGGTCTGTATATATATTGTCTCACGCCTCCTCATGACCGATTTTGTTTAAAACTGGCTAATTATCCTTGTCGATTTATGTTTTAAGCTTTAAAAACTGAGTATATGTTGAAATGTTTAATCAAATAAAAAAGAACCCTTAGTAAATTAAGTGTTGGCTAGCCTGACCCCGCTGTTGGGCTCCATCACGACCTAAGTTAGGATTTTGGGTCGTGACAACATGGTATCAGAGCACTAGGTTCACGTAAGTCTCACGAGTCACGGGCAAACCCAGTAGAGTCTTGCGGATCGGTTTGAAGACGTCTGTACTTATCTTTAGGAGGCTATAGGGTGTTAGGAAACCTCTCTTTGTTCTTATTTTATCGTGCAGTCGATGATTTACTAAACTCGTTATTCTATTCTCTCACAGATGGTGAGGACGCGTGCATCTGATGTTCCAGACCCGGGAGGGGCCACTACCCCCGTTGTCCGAGGCCGCGGTAGAGGCCGGGGGAGGGCATTGGCCCGAGGTAGGGGACGAGGGCATCCCAGAGCTATTTCGGTTCCACCACCAGAGGACCCTATCATAGAGGAGCAGGACGAGGTTCCCCCAGCAGATCCTGCTCCAGTAGACTTCATGACAGTGCCAGGCTTCCAGGAGGTCATGGGTCGTATAATGAGATTTATGGACACTATGTCCCAGGCTGGTTTATTTCCAGCAGATCCTACCGCTTCTCAGGCGGAAGGGGGAGACTAGACCCCTACTGCCCAGGCTGCAAGCCAGACATCAGCATTACATCATACCCTGGGTACACTGCCCACGGGTGGGGTCCAGCCTGTTGCAGCAGCACCTGAGCCCAGACCAACTACGGACGGTGATCCGCAGAAGTTATTGGATTGATGGACTCGATTGCACCCTACAATCTTCGGGGGTGAGAGGGGCGAGGATGCCCAGGATTTTGTGGACAGGTGCAGGGACAAACTGCACAACATGAGGATACTAGAGTCTCATGGAGTGGATTTCACTACCTTCCAGTTGGAGGGCAGAGCTCGTAGGTGGTAGCAACCCTATATTCTCACCAGGCCAGCAGATTCTCTTCTTGTCACTTGGGAATAGTTCATGCAGATGTTTCTGGATAGATATATCCCACCCTCTGAGAGGGAAGAGCTGCGGTATCAGTTTGGGCGGCTAGTGCAAGGACAGATGTCAGTGACAGATTATGAAGCCAAATTTTCAGAGTTGTCTCGCCACGCACTCATGATACTACCTACTGATGTAGAGAGGGTGCAGAGATTTGTAGCTGGGTTGCATCCAGGTATTAGGGCTACCATGACCCGAGACGTGGAGATGGGTACTCCTTATCAGCTCGTGGTAGAGATTGCTCACAGAATCGAGGGGTATCGGTCGAGGAGCAGGGATCAGGGGCAGCAGGACAAGAGGGCTAGATTCTCCGGAGATTTCAGAGGTGCCCCTGTTAGGGGCAGAGGTTAGTTTAGCAGTAGTCAGCCCAACAGGCCTTCATATTCAACACCTCCACCACCTCCCGAGGTATTCCAGCGAGGCCTCATTTCAGCGCCATGCCAGAGCGTTCCAACCGTTCTCTAGCCATTCAGAGTTCACCCAGTGGTTAACCCAGTCATCCGAGATCCTCCGACCCCTACTTCAGTGCTATGCAAGAGGGCTCACATTGCCCTCCGGCCATTCAGGGTTCTTCTTCGGGGCAGCAGATTATGGTACCTGGGGGTTGTTACGAGTGTGGGGAGCTAGGTCATATGAGGAGGCATTGTCCTAGGTTTCGGGGCAAGGACGTAAAGCAGGGTTATCAGCCGACGGGTCCGGCACCAGCATTCCGGCCACCTAGAGGTGGAGGACAGGTCGCCAGGGGTCGTCCTAGAGGTGGAGGCCAATCAGGGGGAGATCAGGCAGCTCCTGTTCACTCTGGTAGAGCTCAGTCTTTCGGTACTCTAGCTAGATTCTATGCCATTCCGGCCAGATCAGATGTAGTGGCCTCAGATGCTGTGATCACAGGTATTATCTCAGTTTGTGGTAGAGAAGCTTCAGTATTATTTGATCCAGGATCCACCTATTCATAATTTTCAGCATTATTTGCTCATTTTCTGGATGCTCCTCGCGAGTCCTTGGGTTCTCCTATATATGTTTCAATTCCTGTGGGCGATTCTGTAGTGGTAGACCGGATCTATCGGTCTTGTGTGATCACCTTCTGTGGGTTCGAGACCAGAGCAGACCTTTTATTGCTCGACATGGTTGAGTTTGAGCTTATTCTAGGCATGGATTGGCTATCTCCTTATCATGCCGTGCTAGATTGCCATGCCAAGACAGTTACTTTAGCCATGCCCGAGTCGCGTAGGCTGGAGTGGAGAGGTTCCTCAGTTAGTGCAGCCAGCCGGGTTATTTCATTCATAAAGGCTCGACATATGGTCGATAAGGGTTGTCTGGCCTATCTTGCTTATGTGAGGGACACCACCATCGAGTCTCCAACGATTGATTCAGTGCTAGTTGTTTGAGTTTGCTGATGTATTTCCTTCAGATCTTCCGAGCATGCCTCCGGATCGTGATATTGATTTATGCATTGATTTAGCTCCAGGCACCCAGCCTATATCTATTCCTCCGTTCCGTATGGCTCCGAAAGAGTTGAAGGAGTTGAAGGAGCAACTTGAGGAGTTGTTGGCTAAGGAGTTCATCAGACCGAGTGTATCATCGTGGGGTGCTCCAATTATTTTCGTGAAGAAAAAGGATGGGTCCATGCAGATGTGTATTGATTACCGCCAGTTGAACAAGGTCACCATTAAGAACAAGTATCCTTTGTCACGCATCGATGATTTTCTTTACCAGTTGCAGGGTGATAGAGTGTTTTCTAAGATTGACTTGAGATCGGTATACCATCAGTTGAAGATTCGGGCCTCGGATGTTCCGAAGACTGCTTTCTGTACGAGATATGTCCATTATTAGTTCCTGGTGATGTACTTTGGCTTGACTAATGCCCCAACAACATTTATGGACTTGATGAACAGGGTATTCAGGTCGTATATTGATTCCTTTGTCATTGTCTTCATTGATGACATTTGGATTTACTCACGTAGCGTAGGGAGGACGAGCAGCATTTTAGAGTTGTGCTCCAGACTTCGCGAGAACAGAAGCTATATGCTAAGTTCTCCAAGTGTGAGTTCTGGTTGGATTCCATAGCATTCTTGGGGCATGTGGTATCCGGAAAGGGTATCAAGGTTGATCCTCAGAAGATCGAGGCAGTTCAGAGTTGGCCGCGTCCTACTTCAGCTATAGAGATCATGAGCTTTTTGGGCCTCGCAAGATATTATCGCCGATTTGTGGAGGGGTTCTCTTCTATTGCAGCTCCATTGACTAGATTGACTCAGAAGAATGCCCTGTTTCGATGGTCTGACGAGTGTGAGGCGAGATTTCAGAAGCTCAAGGCGGCATTGACTTCAGCACCAGTTCTGGTATTACCTTCCGGTTCTGGGATATACACAGTATATTGCGAAGCTTCACAGGTTTGCTTAGGGTGTGTGTTGATGCAGGAAGGGAGAGTTATTGCTTATGCTTCGCGCCAGTTGAAGGTTCATGAGAAGAATTACCAAGTGCACGATTTGGAGTTGGCGGAGATTATTCATGTTCTTATGATTTGGAGGCACTACTTGTATGGGGTGTCCTGTGAGGTTTATACAGACCACCACAGCTTGCAGCACTTGTTCAAGTAGAGAGATCTTAATCTGAGGCAGCGCAGATGGCTTGAGTTGTTGAAGGATTATGATATCACAATTCTTTATCATCTGGGCAAGGCAAATGTGGTAGCAAATGCTTTGAGCAGGAAAACGGAGAGTATGGGTAGCTTGGCTTATATTGCAGTAGAGGAGAGACCTCTAGCCTTGAAAATTCAGTCCTTGTCCAATCGCGTGATGAGATGAGACCTTTCAGAGCCTCGTCGAGTTTTAGCACATGTGATTGCTCAGTCTTCGTTATTGGGGGATATTAAGGCTTGTTAGTTCGATGACCCGTGCTTAGCAGAGCTTCGGGAGACAGTGGTACGGGGTGGTGTCAAGTAGGTTGTTATTGGCGAGGATGGTGTTCTGAGACTTCATGGCCATTTATGTGCTCCTAATGTTGATGGTCTGAGGGAGAGGATTCTAGAGGAGGCACATAGTTCTCGGTATTCTGTTCATCCTGGTGCTACGAAGATGTATCATGATTTGAAGCAGCATTACTTGTGGAGGCGGATGGAGAGGGACATTGTGGAGTATGTGACTAGGTGTCCTAACTGCCAGCATGTTAAGTATGAGCACCAGAGGCCAGGAGGCCTACTTCAGCAGATGCCCATTCCTGAGTGGAAGTAGGAGCGCATCACTATGGACTTCGTGGTTGGGTTGCCTCAGACTTTGCGAAAGGTTGACGCGGTTTGGGTCATTGTGGATAGATTGACCAAATCGGCGCATTTCATTCCAGTGGCTACTACTTATACTTCTAAGAGGTTGGCCCAGATCTACATTCGGGAGATAGTCCGGTTTCACGGTGTGCCGGTGTCCATTATATCAGATCAAGGTCCTCAGTTCACCTCGCATTTCTAGAGAGCATTGCATAGTGATATGGGCACCCAGATAGATCTCAGCACAACATTTCACCCTCAGACTGATGGTCAGTCGGAGCGGACAGTTCAGATACTGGAGGACATGCTCAGGGCATGCGTGATTGACTTCGGAGGTCAGTGGGACCAGTTCTTGCCTTTGGCCGAGTTTGCTTACAATAATAGTTATCAGTCTAGCATCGAGATGGCTCCATTTGAGGCTTTGTATGGTCGGCGATGTCATTCCCCTATCGGGTGGTTTGAGCATGGCGAAGCTAATTTATATGGCACTGACCTGGTGAGGGATGCTTTGGAGAGTGTGAAGTTGATTCAGGAGAGTCTCCGCACAACACAGTCCAGACAGAAGAGTTATGCAGATCAGAGGGCACGTGATGTATTTTTCTTGGAGGGAGACAAGGTTCTGTTGAAGGTCTCGCCGATGAAGGGTATTATGAGGTTTGGGAAGAAGAGCAAGATGAGCCCGAGGTTTATAGGTCCCTTCGAGGTGTTGAGACAAGTTGGGGAGGTTGCTTATGAGCTAGCCTTACCTTGCAGTTTATCAGGAGTTCATCCGGTCTTTCATGTATCCATGCTCCGGAGGTACCACGCCGACTTCTCTCACGTGGTTGATTTCAGCACTATTCAGTTGGATGAGAGGTTGGGCTACGAGGAGGAGCCAATTGCTATTATTGCTAGACAGGATTGCCAGTTGAGGTCCCAGAGAGTTTCTGCAGTGGAGGGGCCAACCAGTCAGGGAAGAGACCTGAGGTCCGAGGAGGACATGCGGAGCAGATATCCGCACTTATTCAACACTTCAGTTATGATTCTAGACCCGTTCGAGGATGAACGTTTCTTAAGAGGTGGAGAATGTAATGACCCGACCGGTCGTTTTGCATTATCGGACCCTGTTCCCCTAAATGAAACTTCCCGTAGAGGTTTATTGTGACGTATGACTTGCGGGGCCGGGTTTCGGAAGTGTTTAGAGCGATATTGGAATACTTAGTTCCTTCAGGTTGGCCTTTAAGGCCATGTTTGACCTCGGTCACCCTTTTTTAGTAAACAACCTCGGAATCGAGTTTAGACGGTTCCGGTAGCTTCGTATAATGATTTCGGACTTGGTCATATGTTCGGAATGGGTTTCGGATGACCCAAGAACGTTTCGACGCCCAATATTGAAATAAGAGTTCCTTAAGTTCATATTGTGGTTTGGGACGTGTTTTTGTGTTATCGAGGTCCAAACGGAATTCCGAGATCGGGAATAGTTCCGTTATGTCATGTTTGACTTGCCTGCAAAATTTGGTGTCATTCCGAGTAGTATAGGTTGGTTCGACGCATTGTTAGCGAATTTAAGAAAACTTAAAGTTCCTAAGTTTGGTTCTAGGGGTTTTGAGGTGTGATTTTGAGTTTTAGCATTGTTACGGCTGTTTCTAAGGCTCGAGCGAGTCTGTATTATGATTTGGGACTTGTTGGTATATTTGGACGGGGGCTCGGGCGAGCCCAGGTGCCTCTCGGGCACCAAACGAGGCCAAAAACTAGCTGGAGCAGTTGCTGGTGCACCTGATCTGGTGTGACCGCAAGTGCGGTTGCCCAATCGCAGGTGCGAGACCGCTCCTACAGTCCAGGCCTTGCAGGTGCGATCCCCAGGTGGGTTGCCCATTTCTTGAAGGTGCGGGCTCCTTCCCGTAGGTGCAGAGCCGCAGGTGCGGACTCCAGCCCGCAGGTGCGAGCCCAGGACTTGTCCCATTTTCGCAGGTGCGAGACCGCAGGTGCGGAAACCCCTGTAGGCAGTAAGGTCTTTAAGTGCGAGATTATCCCATTTTCACTCCATTTTCTTCCACCATAGACAATTTTAGAGCTTGGAAAAGAGCCCCACGACCCCGCCACTGAGAGGTAAGTAAATTCTACCCTAAAGTTAGTTAATGCATGAATTCCTAGTTGAATTTAACTACCTAATTAGTGAATAATTAAGGAATTGGGTAGTAACCTAGGGCTTTCGAGAATTTAGAGGATTACCCGTGAATTGGCTATGAAATCATACAAAAATCATATATTAATGATCCTTAGGTTATGGGTGAGTGTTTCCTTCAAGAATTTTTGAAATCCGAGCATGCGGTCCCAGGGTTGGATTTTAGGATTTCCTCAAGAATGATGAATTTGTCTAAATAATAGAAGAATTCCATGATTTGAGTATAATTTGATATATTTACGTAACGTTTGGTTAGCTTCGAGTCCTTTGGGTGACGAGTTCGGAGTTTTGGGCGCATTCTTGACCCGGGGAGTAGGTGCAACGCGAGGTGAGTCTCCTTTCTAACCTCGTAAGAGGGAATTTTCCCCGTAGGTGTTTTAAATGCTATGTGTGATATTTTTGAGGGACGTAGAAAGTGACAAGAGTCCGTGCGTAGCGTCTATTATTTTTAGGTCCGGGTAGTTAGGCCCACATCATGCCTTGTGTTTTCCTTGAAATGAACTATATGCTTAATGAATTAAATATTACATGCGGCTTATTTCCCTGAGATCATGGAATTTGAGAAATTTTAAGGAATTGTTCACTAAAAAGTAATTTAAAAAGGAATACTGTGTGTGCATGTGACCGCTTCGCAATTTACATTCCGCGAGTGGAGTGTGATTTCCTCCACTCTCATGGGAGCGGGTCGTACGCCACGGCGGATTGAAAGATGCACTTATGGTACGGGCTGTTCGATCCTCGGTAGTGCGTAGGTATGATTACTTTATGGAAAAGATGCACTTATGGTTCGGGCCATTCGATCCTCGACAGTGTATAGACGTGAGTACTTTTTGGCAAAGTGCACTTATGGTTCGGGCCATTCGACCCTCGGCAGTGCACATATATGATTATCTTATTGCTTAGGCCGGTTGTCCTTATCGCGTATGTGTATGTTTTATTGTTATTGAATTCATGGATATTGATTTGACAGATATTTGGGGGAAGATGAAGTAGTAATTGTTTATTTATTTCCAGTGTTTACTTGGATTTCAGTGCCTTATATATTTGTTGCTTCACTACCTTTACATGCCTACCGTTTTCATCATACTCTGTTAAATTATATTGTTGGACCTTAGTGAGTGTCAAGTCGACCTCTCGTCACTACTTCTTCTAGGTTAGGCGGGATACTCACTGGGTACATATATATTTATGTACTCATGCTACGCTTCGGTACTTAATTGTACATGTTCTGAGGCCGGTGCATCTGGTTGTCATACCGGAGCTTGATTCTGATTGTAGACGGACCTGACTTCATGGTGAGCTATTTTTTCCTGGCGATCTCCGGCAGCACCATGGAGTTTCTTTTAGTTATTTCCCGTCTATTTCTTTCAGACAGTGGGACTGTATATTATATCTTTTGCATATTCTGTTAGTATGCCCGTAGAACTTGTGATACTAGTTCCTGGTAGTTATTATGGATTACGGGTCTGTATATATGTCACGACCCAAAATCCAACACAGGTCGTGATGCCGCCCAACACCGGAGTCAGGCAAGCCAACAGTTGTTTGCTAGTGAGGTTATCCTTATTTGACATACCAACCCCACACTTACCAAAATTTTAAATTTTGATCATTTAAATAAAAGCGGAAACATTAACCAATTTAAATAATACAGCCGAAATGATCGTGACACAATATATACAGTCCCAAAATAAGAGCCTACAATGTGCATGCCAGGAACTAGTGTCACAAGTCAATAGGCAATCTAGTAGAATATACAAAAGATGATACAAGTTGTACTGCTGTCTGATAGGATGTAGACAGAAATAAACAAAATATAACTCCATAGCACAGCTGAGAATCGCCCACAGGGAGGCAGCTCACCGTGGAGTCAGGTCCAGAATATATGTCAAGCTCTGATCAGATAACCAGATGCTCCAGCCTCAAAACCTGTACATTAAGTACAGAAGCGTAGTATGAGTACATAAACAGATATGTACCTTGTGAGTATCCCGCCTAACTTCGAAGAAGTAGTGACGAGAGGTTGACGTGATACTTACTAGGGTCAGACAATGTGTAATGAGTACAGGCTAACCAGTAGTAGCAGTAATGAACAGTAAAAAGGAAATGAGCATCAAATAACAATCACTAGTACCCTCGCGCCATCCTTTTTCCATGGCATACAAGCTATTTAACCTTCATTATTTTCATGAAATCAACAGTTGCAATTACAGGGCTTCTCATAAATTACCAAATCATATAACAGGCTATGAGTGTACAGTCATTACGATGTGAAAAGTAAATGTGCACTGCCGAGGGTCGAACGACCCGAATCATAGATGAATCTATCTGCCATGCTCGCGAATCGAACATGCGACACGGTTAATATAATACCAAGACCACCCCCGCTCGCGAATCGAACCTGCGACTCGGGTTAATATAATTTTAGGGCTACCCCACTCGCAAATCATCCATGTGACTCGGGTTCCCATATAAATTCATGATTAGCTAGAGATTTCCAGATAATTTAGCGGGGAACATACTAACAGTGTGAGAATTTTAAAGATATCAACTTCAAACATAACCCCTTAGGCCTGCACATGTGGGATTCGAGGACATTACGCTACTTAATCCATATACAAGATCACAGATACAACACATAGAGCATTCTTGTGAGTCCTAAATTACCCGATAAGGCATAATAGTAGGTGCGCACGGACTCTCGTCACTTCGTGCGTACGCAGCCCCCGTAAATAAGAACAAAATCACCATTTATAATCACCTATGGGTACAATTCCCTCTTATAAGGTTAGAAATGAGACTCACCTCGTGTCGAATTCACTCCTCGGACCAAGAACGCACCCGGAACTCCGAACTCTACACCCGAGGACTCGAAACTAGCCAAAAGTTATACAAATTCATTAATTTATGCTCAAAGTATGGAAATTCTCCTACTCATTTAGTAAATTCACCATTCTTGAAAATTCTAAAATTTGACCCCGGGCTCGCGTGCTCGAATTCCAATAATTCTCGAAGGAAACACTCACCCATAGCCTAAGGACCACTAATATACGATTTTCACTCGATTTCATAGCTAATTGACGGTAAATTCTCAAATTATCGACAGCCCTAGATCACTACCCAATTCTTGATTTTTCACTAATTTAGGTAGTTAATTTAGCTTACAATCCATGCATGAAGCTAATATTAGAGTAGATTTTACTTACCTTAAATGACCAGGTCGTTTGCCCCTCAACAATGGTGGAAATCGCCCCAAGGAAGAAGAAGAAGATGAGAAAAATGTGTTAAGACCCGTGTATAAAAACACACTATCTGGAGCAAAGGCTCGGATCTGCAGAAATGGACTGGGGAGCCTGGGCCCACACCTGCGAAGTGGAGACTGCACCTGTGGCTCCGCTCCAGCGGAACTTTGTCTGCACCTGCATGAATTGGCCAGACCACTAGGGGTCGCACCGCACCTGCGACTGGTCCACCACACCTGCGGTCACACCAGAACAGGTGCACCAGTAGCTATTTTAGCTGGTTTTTTGGCCTCGTGTGGTTTTCGGGAGGCACCTGGGCCCACTCGAGCCCCCGTCCAAATATACCAACAAGTCTCAAATCGTAATACAGACTTGCTCGAGCGTTCGGAACACCGAAAACAACGCTAAAACTCAAAACATACCTTAAAGCCCCAAGAACAAAATAGGAACTTTAACTTTTCTAGACTTCGCTAACAACGCGCCGAACCGGCCTATACAACTCGGAATGACACCAAACTTTGCAGGCAAGTGATAATTAACATAACGGAACTATTCCCGGTCTCGAAATTCTGTTCGGACCTCGATAACACAAAAACACGTCCGAAACCAAAATAGGAACTTAAGGAACTTCTTATTTCAATATTGGGCGCCGAAATACCCCCGGATCATCAGAAACCCATTCCGAACATACGCCCAGGTCCAAAATCATCACACGAAGCTACCGAAATCGACAAAACTCGATTCTGAGGTCGTTTACCCAAATTGTTGACCGAAGTCAAGCTTGGCCTTAAAGGCCAAACTTAAGGAACCAATTTTTCCTATAGCACTCTAAACACCTCTGAATCCCGGACCACCAGTCGCCGCAAGTCATAAATCATAATAAGCCGCTATGGGAAGTTTCATTTAGGGGAACAGGGTCCGATAACGCAAAACGACCGGCCGGGTCGTTACAATATATACTGGCTCACGCCTCCTCATGACCGTTTTTGTTTAAAATTGGATAATTATCCTTGTCGATTTATGTTTTAAGATTTAAAAATTGAGTATATGTTGAAATGTTTAATCAAATAAAAAAGAACCCTTAGTAAATTGAGTGTTGGGTTGCCTGACCCCATTGTTGGGCGCCATCACGACCTAGTTAGGATTTTGGGTCGTGACATGAACCACCCTTAGGAAACCCAAAACCGGGTGTCACAAGTGTATGATCATCAACTAGGAAACATAATAGAATACAACATCTGTCTGGAATACAAATTAGACTAGAGAATATGAATAAATCTGATAGGAGACTCTACAGGCTGCGGATCATATTATGAGATGCAGCTCACGGCAAATCCCCGCAACATCCGCGCCTCTGCATCCAAAAGACCAACAGGTATATATGTACCTGCACAAAAATGTGCAGCAAGTGTAGTATGAGTACGTAAATCAACGCGTACCCAGTAAATAGCTAGCCTAACCCCGGAGGGGTAGTAACGAGGGATCGACATCGGCACTTAATAGAGATCCAATTAAATAAATAATATGATAATTCATACAATTGTACAATACACAACAAGAGGGGAGAAATATGAAGTTTCATAATGTTCCAATTATTTCTTTTTAAGCATAAATTTATTGATCATGTATCCTACCTCAATATCTCAGAATAAATTCCAATTGTCAATACTAATAGGATAAGAAATACCATAAAATATCGGGCATAAGTGAAATGTTTATCTCGTGAATATTCAGACTACTAGAGGTACAATGCATGATTCTGTCGAGGTCGTTCGGCCCGATCCAGAGTGGTGTGTACACAGTCGAGGGTCGAACGACACAAACCGGAGATGCACCTCTATATACTGCCGAGGAGTTCGGCCTGCTCCACAAGAAAGGAAGGAATTTATCCCATTCTAAGAGATACTGTCAAGGCGTTCAACCCGCTCCACAAGAAAGGAAGAAAAATTCTAAATCACAAGATACGCGCTTACAATAAAGTACATGAGCACAAGGTGAATATAACCTTTACCGTTTCTCAATTTTTCTTAATAACAATTCAAGTGATAAGGCTAGGCCTCAGATGTATTAAACTTCTAAACCAAGTTCAAACATATTTTCAATTAATTAAGTCAATAGATTAAGTTCAAGTAATTCAGATATTGCATGATAAAAATCCTAAGTCTTCTCGGACATAAATATGATTTAGCAACGTACGGACTCTCGTCACCTCGTGCGTATGTAGCACCCATAACTAGTAGCACATGACAATTAATATCACCTAGGGGATAGTTTCCCCCTCACAGGGTTAGACAAGAGACGTACCTCGCTCCGAAGTTCCATAACCGGCTCCAACGCCACTCTAACACCTCAAATCGTTGATTGTCGCTCCAAAACTAGTCAAACAATGTGCAAACCAATAAAAATATACTCATAATAAATCAAATTATAACAATCTCCAACTCCGCTCGAAAAGTCAATAAAGTCGACCCTTAGACCCACATATCTGGATTCTGAAAATTTTTGAAAATAAATATTACCCATAACTCATATGGTCTATGTCCAGAAAATCATCCAATTTCATCCATGAATCGACCCTCAAATGAAGGATTTACCATTTCTCAACTTTGGGGCTCAATCCCAATTTCTACAATCCAAACACGGATAAAAATAATATTTGTTGATACCCAATTTTTCCCTCATATTTTCTCAAACAATATATATACTTTCAAAATATCATTTTTTATCGTTATTTAGTTTATAAGAATTTTTTTTATAATTTTCCATATTTTTAGAGCTTTAAAAATGATTTTTTTCTTACATTTAAATTACTTGAGTATTTATTAATTACTTCTTAAAATTATTTTGTGACGACTTAATTACTTAAAATTATTATTTGCATCCATAGTACATATTTTAAATATTTTCACTTCATTTTATATAATTACAATAGTATTTTTAATTTATTTGCACAATCTTGCAATAATAGCCTACATTTTGTATTGTATTACATTTGTCATTTTATTCAGGGTCAAAATGATATTTTACAATCTTCTATCATTGTTTAAAGTATTAATTTTTATAAATATTATTTTTATATATTTATTTAACAATTTTATTAAATTATTTCCCTTTTAATCTCCCATTTGAAAGTTGGCCCAATTTTTGAGTTATTTTTCAGACCAAACAGACTCAAATCCCTGACCCAATCTTCAAGCCCAACCCCAAGCGACCCTTCCAAGTCCAAAACCTGACCCATCTCATTTTTAATCTCAACCATTGATCAAAAGAGATCAACGGCCCACAATACCCCACTCCCTTTCCTTATATCCCTAAAACCTAACCCTAACCCCATTTCCTAAAGATAGCCACCTCTATTCCCTCTGTCACTCATCTCCTCTTCATTAAATCCTAGCCTATCCCCTAATCCCTCTCCTAATCCCACTGAAAATGGGATTCGGCTACTATTCTCTTGCCATATTTGAAACCATTTGGTACTGGTTGTCCGTTTGTGGTGTTACCTAAATGCTTGCCTAAACATGGCAAGCAATACCTTCTGAAATCGAACTAAAGTGGTTCGAATCTTTGATTTTGAGAATTATTCATCTACATACGTTCCATACTGTATTACGTGAGTCCGAATTCATTTAGGTCTTTGTTGATTTACACTTGCCCTAAAAACTAGGGTTTACCCGATTTCTCTCCTAAACTGGTTTTGAACTGATTTTGCATGCTTTATTTCCTTATTTTTTGTTCGATTTATTTTTTTTCCTTGTGTGTTCATTCAATATTTACTTCTATATAGCCCTCCCCCCTCCCCCTTTTTCCTTTTTGGGAAAGACTTCAATCGACATATTCTTCATTGAAAAAATTGGGACTTTTGCTATTTTTCTTATTCTGTATTCTGTTTTGGCCAACTGAAAACCAAGCCCACTAAGACTTTGTTACTCAACCTTCTCTTGGTGCGAGCATTTCCCGGAGTTCTTTCGAAGCTCTTGGGAACTTTGACACGTTGAGATTCTGGGTTCTTGTGGAATTTTGGTTCTTTACTGTTATTTGTTTAACTGGTGATTTACTGGACTTTTACAATTTCATTCCTATGTATCCGCAATTTGCATATGTTTTCACTTATGAAGCTCATAGCTTAATGTGTTCCGGAATTTTCTTGTGAGCAATTATGTTTTCTTTACCTCAGTTTAGATCCCTTTGACATTTAATTTTTCACGACCCAGATCCTAACCCAGGTCGCAATAGCGCCCAACATCGTCGTCAGGCAAGCCAACCATTATCTACTAGTGAGTTTCATGTAGTTTACCAAAAACATTTTTCAACACTTGCTTAGCTTGGTTTTGGGACATCAAGTAGAAACGAATAACTTAGGCATGCAAAATGAATAATCATGAAGTCATAATTAATGATTACATCCAAAAATAAAGTCTACTAGCGTGTGTATGCCAGGAACTAGTGTCACAAGTCTACAGGCATCTAATAGAATAATATCAAAAGAATGAAATTTTGTCCTATTGTCTGAGTGAGTATAGACAGAAATAACAAAAGAATAGCTTCAAAGTGTTGTTGGTAGTCGCCAAGAGGAGCAGCTCACCGTGAAGCCTCGATCAGTATAACTTAGGAACGAGCTCTGAACTGGAACTCAGATGCACCTGCCTCCAAACCTGTGCAATTAAGTACAAAGCGTAGCATGAGTACATAAACAATATGTACCCAGTAAATATCCCGCCTAATCTAGAAGAATTAGTGACGAGAGTTTGACTTGACACTAACTAGTGTCCAAACAGTATATTTAGGTGATAATTTAAAAGAGGACAACGAGTAAGCATGGATAGTAAGAAAATAAATATCGAATCGTAATAAAATCCAAATATGTAGTAAAGCATCAATTTACAAGTTTTCAATTGATATTTCACTGCTCAACAATCATAAAAAACATCAGGCAAATAGCATGCACATAGTGGAATAAGGACATCCGGCCTGGGCCAACATAGTAATAATAAGTGTGCACTGTCGAAGGGTCGAACGACGCGGACCATAGATGCATCTATTAACCTGTCGTGGCGTACGGCTCGCTCCTATGAGAGTAGGAGAAATAATCACTCTGCTCGCGGGATATAAATTGCGAAGTGGTCGCATGCAAACACAACATCTTTCCTTCAATCCTTTCCAAATAACAATTCTTTTAAAAACATAAAATTCTCGGTTTTCTTGAAACAAATGTGTATGCAATGAAGTTACAAAGCATATAACTCAAGTTAATGGAATTCACATGGCATGGTGTGGGCCTAACTACCCGAACATAACGATAATAGTCACTATGCACAGGCTCTCATCACCTCGCACGTACGTAGTCGCCCAAAACAATAACACATAATCATTTAATTCACATATGGGGAAAATTCCCTCTTACAAGGTTACAAAGGAGACTTATATCGCGTCAAGTCTACTTCCCGGGTCAAGAATGCGCCCGAAACTCAAAATTCGTCGCCCAAGGACTCGAAACTAGTCAATTATTGCATAAGAAATTTAGTCTATACTCCAAAGTCCTTAATTCTCCTACTTAAATGATCATTTAAACCTAAATTGGGATAATCCTAAAATACACCTCCGGGCGCACATGCTCGGATTCCGAAAATTTTTTAAGGAAACTATCACCCATGGCCTAAGGATCAATAATATATAGTTTTTGTATAATTCCTTAACACATTTCTTGGTAATTTTCCCATTTTTGTCAAAAAAACTAGGTTTTACTCTAACCCATGGTTTCCATTAATTGTTGTGTTAATCTACCTAAGAATTCAAGTATAAAGCTAAATTTATAGTAGGAATGACTTACCGCACAGTAGCTAGGTAGAATACCCTCCTTGCATGCTCTCAAAATCGCCCAAAGAAGAAGAATGGTATTCAAAAGTGGATAAGTCCCGTATTTATAACGAAACTCACTTCTTACAGGCTTTTTGCACCTGCGGCTCGAGGACTGCACCTGCGGTCTCGCATCTGCGAGAAAAATGTCGCACCTTCGGAAAAGGGGAAGGGGGCATGGATTCGCACCTGCGGAGCGGAGTCCGCACCTGCGGCTCCGCTTCTGTGAAAAGGGGTCCGCATCTGCAGAAATGGGCAGCTCCTTCAGGAGTCGCACCTGCGAGGCTGGGACCGCAGAAGCGGTCTCGCACCTGCGACTTGACCTCCGCAGGTGTGGTGCACCAGATCTGGTGCACCAGCAGTCATTTAAGGTTGATTTTGCCTCGCTCGATGCCCGAATGTCATCTGGGCCCATCCGAGACCCCGTCCAAACATACCAACAAGTCCTAAATCATAGTACGGACTCACTCGAGCCTTCGGAACGTCTGAAACAACGCTAAATCTAAAAATCATACCCCAAAACCTATTGGATCAGACTTAAGAACTTCAAGTTCTTAAATTCGCTATCAATACGCCGAACCTATCTATACTACTAGGAATGACACCAAATTTGGCGAGCAAGTCATAAATGACATAATGGAACTATTCCCGGTCTCAGAATACCGTTTGGATCTCGATAACACAAAAACACGTTCCAAACCTCAATTTGAACTTAAGGACGTTCTTATTTCACTATTTCGCGTCGAAATGCCCCCGGGTCATCCAAACCCCTTCCGAAGACATGCCCAAGTCCGAAATCATCATACGAACCTACCGAAATCTTCGAATCTCGATTCCGAGGTCGTTTACTAAAAATGTTGACCGAAGTCAAACTTGGCCTTCAAGGCCAACCTTAAGGAACTAAGTGTTCCTATACTCCTCCAAACCTCGAACCACACATCCCCGCAAGTAATAAATCTGTAAAAGCAACTACGGGGAGTTTCATTTAGGGGCAAGGGGTCCTAGAACACAAAATGACCGATCGGGTCGTTACATTCTCCACCTCTTAAACAAACGTTCGTACTCGAATGGGTCTAGAATCATACCTAGAGTGCTGAATATGTGTGGATATGTGCTCCGCATGTCCTCCTCGGACTCCCAAGTCGCCTCCTCAACTGGTTGGACCCTCCATTGGACCTTTACGACATAAACCCTCTCGGACCTCAACTGGTGATCTTGCCTGTCAATAATAGCAACTGGCTCCTCCTCGTAGCCCAACCTGTCATCCAACTGAATGGTGCTGAAGTCTATCATGTGAGAGAAGTCGGCGTGATATCTCCGGAGCAAGGATACATGAAAGACCGGATGAACCCCTGATAAACTGGGAGGTAAAGCAAGCTCATAAGAACNCCCCCCCCCCCCCCCCAACTTGTCTCAACACCTCAAATGGGCTTATAAACCTCGGGGTCAGCTTGCCCTTCTTCCCAAACCTCATAATAACCTTCATCAGCGAGACCTTCAACAGAACCTTCTCGCCCTCCATAAATTATACATCATGCGCCTTCTGATCCACGTAACTCTTCTGTCTGGACTGTGATGTGCGAAGTCTCTCCGGAATCAACTTCACCTTCTCCAAATCATCCTTCACCAGATCGGTGCCATATAGCTTAGCCTCGCCAGGCTCAAACCACCCGATAGGAGAACGACATCGCCGACCATACAAGGCCTCAAATGGAGCCATCACAATGCTGGACTGATAACTATTATTATAAACAAACTCGGCCAAGGGCAAGAACTGGTCCCACTGTCCTCCAAAGTCAATCACACATGCTCTGAGCATGTCCTCCAATATCTGAACTGTCCGCTCCGACTGCCCGTCGGTCTGAGGGTGGAATGTTGTGCTGAGCTCTACCCGAGTGCCTAACTCACTCTGCACGGCTCTCCAGAAGTGCGAGGTGAACTGAGGACCTCGAATTGATATAATGGACATAGGCACACCGTGCAACCGAACTATCTCCCGAATGTAGATCCAGGCCAGCCTCTCAGAAGGGTAAGTGGTAGCTACTGGAATGAAATGTGCCGACTTGGTGAACCTGTCCACAATAACCCAAACCACATCAACCTTCCGCAAAGTCTGAGGCAACCCAACTACGAAGTCTATAGTGATGCGCTCCCATTTCCACTTAGGTATAGGCATCTGCTGAAGTAGGCCTCCTGGCCTCTGGTGCTCATATTTAACCTGATGGATGGAGAAAGACATAGTGGCCACATACTCCACTATGTCTTTCTCCATCCATCTCCACCAGAAATGCTGCCTCACGTCACGATACATCTTCGTAGCACCAGGATGAATGGAATACCTTTAACTATGAGCCTCCTCTAGAATCCTCTCCCTCAGGCAATCGACATTGGGGACACATAAGAGACCACTTGAAGTCTCAAAACACCATCCTTGCCAATAGAAACCTCATTGGCACCACCCTGTACCACCATCTCCCGGAGAGCCATCAAGTGCAGATCATCATACTGCCGAGTCTTGATCTCCCCCAATAATGAAGACTGGGCCACCACACGAGCAAGAACTCGGCTGGGCTCGGAAAGGTCCAACCTCACCAGGAGATTAGCCAAGGACTGAATGTCCAAAGCTAGAGGTCTCTCCTCTGCTGAAATGAAAGCCAAACTACCCATACTCTCCGCCTTTCTGCTTAAGGCATCTGCAACCACGTTTGCCTTGCCCGGATGATAAAGAATGGTGATGTCATAATCCTTCAGCAACTCAAGCCACTTACGCTGCCTCAAATTAAGATCCCTTGCTTGAACAAGTGCTGCAAACTGCGGTGATCCGCATAAACCTCACAAGGAACCCCATACAAGTAGTGCCTCCATATCTTAAGAGCATAAACAATTTCCACCAACTCCAGATCGTGCACAGGGTAATTCTTCTCATGAACCTTCAGCTGTCGTGAAGCATATGCAATAATTCGCCCCTCCTGCATCAACACACAACCCAAAAAAATGCGTGAAGCGTCGCAATAAACGATATACATCCCAAAACGGAAGGCAACACTAGAACTAGTGTCGAGGTCAATGCTGTCTTGAGCTTCTGAAAGCTCGCCTCATACTCGTCGGCCCATCGAAATGGGGCATTCTTCTGGGTCAATCTAGTCAGAGGAGCTGCAATGGATGAAAATCCCTCCACAAATAGGCGATAATAACCCGCTAGACCCAAGAAGCTCCTGATCTCTGTAGCTGAAGTAGGGCGTAGCCAAATCTGAACTGCCTCAATCTTCTTAGGATCAACCTTGATACCTTCTCCGGATACCACATGCCCCAAGAATTCCAAAGAATCCAACCATAACTCGCGATTGGAGAACTTAGCATACAACTTCTATTCTCGCAAAGTCTGGAGCACAACCCTCAAATGCTGCTCATGCTCCCCTAGGCTACGTGAGTAAATCAGAATGTCATCAATGAAGACGATGACAAAAAAAATCAATATAAGGCCTGAACACCCTGTTCATCAAGTCCATAAATGCGGTTGGGTCATTATTCAAGCCAAAGGACATCACCAGGAACTCATAATGACCATACCTTGTACGAAAGGCCGTCTTCGGAACATCCGAGTCCCGAATCTTCAACTGATGGTACCCCGATCTCAGGTCAATCTTAGAAAACACCTGAGCACCCTGCAACTGGTCAAACAAATCATTGATATGCGGTAACGGGTACTTGTTATTGATGGTGACCTTGTTCAAGTAGCGATAGTCAATACACATCCGCATAGTCCCTTCCTTCTTCTTCACAAATAGCACTAGAACACCCCCATGACGATACGCTCGGTCTGATAAACCCCTTAGCTAGTAACTCCTCAAGTTGTTATTTCAATTCCTTCAATTCTTTCAGATCCATACGGTATGGGGGAATATATATGGGTTGGGTGCCTGGAGCTAAGTCAATGCAAAAATCAATGTCACGATCCGGTGGCATGCCTGGAAGGTCTGAAGGGAATACACCATCAAACTCTCGAACTACTGGCACTGAATTAATCGTCGAAGACTTGGCGGTGGTGTCCCGCACATATGCCAGATAATCCAAAAAACCCTTCTCGACCATATATCGAGCCTTCAGGAAATAAATAACCCGACTAGCAGCACTAACTGAGGAACCTCTCCACTCCAATCTTGGCAACTCGGGCATGGCTAGAGTTACAGTCTTGGCATGGCAATCTAGAATGGCATGATAGGGAGACAGTCAATCCATGCCCAGTGACCTTAAAATCAACCATATCGAGCAACAAGAGATCCGTTCTGGTCTCGAACCCACAGAATGTAACCACACAGGACCGATAAATCCGGTCCACAACCATAGAATCGCCCACATGAGTGGACACATAAACAGGAGTACCCAAGGACTCACGAGGAATATCCAGGAAATGAGCAAATAGAAATGATACATATGAATAAGTGGACCCTGGATCGAATAATACTGATGCATCTCTACCGCATACTGAAATAACACATATGATCATGGCATCTGAGGCCACTATATCTGATATGCTAGAATATCATAGAATCTGACTAGAGCGCCGGATGACTGACCTTTATCGGAATAAACAGGAGCTGACTGGGCTCCCCCTGCCTAGCATCCACCTCTAGGACGACCCTTACCAGTCTGTCCTCCACCTCTGGGTGGACAAACCGCTGGTGCTGATCTCATAGGCTGGTGACCCTACTACATTTCCTTACCCGAAGCCTGGGGCAATGCCTCTTCATGTGACCTGGATCCCACAATAATAACAACCTCCCGGCACCATGGCCTACTGCCCTGAAGAAGAACCCTGAATAGCGGGAGGACGGTATGAACTCTCTGGCATAGCACTGAAATAAGGACTGGTAGACCCCTGATGACTAGAATACCTGCCGAAGGAACCCTGAATAGTTGGCGGGCGGTAAGAACCCTTCGGCATGGCGCTGAAATAAGGCCTCGCTGGGACACCTCGTGAAGGTGGTGGTGGTGCTGAATATGGGGGCCTACTGATGGCCCCTACCAAACTGACCTCTGCCCCTAGTTGGAGCACCTCTGAAATCCCTAGAAAATCTAGCTCTCTTATCCTGCTGACCCTGCTCTCTGCTCCTCGGCCGATAACCCTAGATCCTGTGAGCAATCTCTGCCACAAGCTGATAAGGCGTCCACATCTCCACCTCTTGGGCCATGTTGGCCCTAATACCTGAGTGTAACCCGGCTACAAATCTCCGCACTCTCTCTGCGTCAGTAGGAAGTATCATGAGTGCATGACGAGACAGCTCAGTAAACCTAGCCTTGTAGTAAGTCACTGACATCTGACCCTGCTCCAGCTGCTCAAACTGATACCACAGCTCTTCCCTCTCAAAGGGTGGAATATATCCGTCCAGGAATATTTGAGTGAACTTCTCCCAAGTGATGGGAGGGGAATTTTCCGGTCTTCTAAGAATATAGGACTGCCACCATCTACGGGCTCTGCCTTCTAGCTGAAATGTAGTGAAGTCAACTCCATGAGACTCCATTATCCTCATGTTGTGCAGTTTGTCCCTGCACCTATCAATAAAGTCATGTGCGTCCTCATGACACTCACATCCGTAGACAGGAGGCTGCAGTCTAGTCCATTTGTCTAATAACTTTTGCGGATCGCCGTCCGCAGCTGGTCTGGGCTCAGGTGCTGCTGCTGCTACTGGCTGAACCCCGCCCACGGGCAGTGTACCCGAGGTCTGATATATTGTTCCTGCATGTCCGGTGGTCCGTGAAGTAGGGGTCTGTGCTCCCCCTCCCGCCTGAGATGTGGCCAGATCTGCTTGAAATAAACTAGCCTGAGTCATGGTGTCCATGAACTTCAACATACGGCCCATGAACTCCTGAAATCCTGGCGCTGTCGTAAAATCCAAAGGGGCAGAATCTCCTGCGGGCACCTCGCCCTGCTCCTCAGTTATGGGATCCTCTACTGGATCCGCTAGGGGTGCGACTGGTACAGTCCTGGGACACCCTCATCCATTACCTCGGGCAGGTGCCCTCCCCCAGCCTCTGCCACGACCTCGGATGACGGGGGTAGCGGCCCCTCCCGAGTCTAGAACATCGGCTGCTCGCGTCCTCGCCATCTGTGAGAGAATAGAATAGTGAGATATAGCATACCATCAACTGCACGATAGAAGGTGAATACAGAGAGATTTCCTAACACCCTATAGCCTCTCGAAGATAAATATAGACATCTCCATATCGATCCGCATGACTCTATTGGGTTTTCCCGTAACTTGTGAGACCTACGTGAACCTAGAGCTCTGATACCATGTTGTCAGGACCCAACTCCTAACCCAGGTCGCAATGGCGCCCAACACCGCCGTCAGGCAAGCCAACCATTATCTACTACTGAGTTTCATGTAGTTTACCAAAAACATTTTTCAACACTTGCTTAACTTAGTTTTGGGACATTAAGTAGAAACGGATAACTTAGGCAATTTTATGCAAAATGAATAATCATGAAGTCATTATTAACGATTACATCCCAAAATAAAGTCTACTAGCATGTGTGTGCCAGGAACTAGTGTCACAAGTCTACAGGCATCTAGTAGAATAATATCAAAAGAATGAAAGTCTGTCCTACTGTCTGAGTGAGTATAGATAGAAATAACAAAAGAATAGCTCCAAAGTGCTGTTGGAAGTTGCCAAGAGGAGCAGCTCATCGTGAAGCCTCAATCAGTATAACTCAGGAACGAGCTCCGGACTGGAACCAAGATGTACCTGCCTCAGAACCTGTACAATTAAGTACAAAGCGTAGCATGAGTACATAAATAATATATACCCAGTAAGTATCCCACCTAACCTCAAAGAAGTAGTGACGAGAGGTCGACTTGACACTTACTAGGGTCCAAACAGTATATTTAGGTGATAATTTTAAAAGAGGACAACAAGTAAGCATGGATAGTAAGGAAATAAATATCGAATTGTAATAAAATCCAAATATGTAGTGAAGCATCAATTTACAACTTTTCAGTTGATATTTCACAGCTCAACAGTCATAAACAACATCAGGAAAATAGCATACGAATAGTGGAATAAGGACGTCCGGCCTGGGCCAACATAGTAATAATAAATGTGCACTGCCGAAGGGCCGAACGACGCGAATCATAGATGCATCTATTAACCTACCATGGCGTACGGCCCGCTCCCATGAGATTAGGGGAAAGAATCACTCTGCTCGCGGGATATAAATTGCGAAGCGGTCGCATGAAAACACAACATCTTTCCTTAAATCCTTTCCAAATAACAATTCTATTACAAACATCAAATTCTCGATTTTCTTGAAACAAAGTTGTATACAATGAAGTTACAAAGCATATAACTCAAGTTAATGGATTCATATGGCATGGTGTGGGCCTAACTACCCGGACATAACGATAATAGTCACTACGCACGGGCTCTCGTCACCTTTTACGTACGTAGTCCCCCACAACAATAACACATAATCATTTAATTTACCTATGGGGAAAATTCCCTCTTACAAGGTTAGAAAGGAGACTTACATCGCGTCAAGTCTACTTCCCGGGTCAAGAATGCGACCGAAACTCCAAATTCGTTGCCCAAGGACTCGAAACTAGTCAAATATTGAATAAACAAATCAGTCATACTCCAAAATCCTTAATTCTCCTACTTAAATGATCATTTCAACCTAAATTGGGATAATCATAAAATACACCTCCAGGCCCACATGCTCGGATTCCGGAAATTTTTGAAGGAAACTATCACCTCTAAGGATCAATAATATATGGTTTTTGTATAATCCTTAACACATTTCTTGGTAATTTTCCCATTTTTGTCAAAAACCTGGGTTTTACTCTAACCCATGGTTTCCATTAATTGTTGTGTTAATCTACCTAAGAATTCAAGTATAAAGCTAAATTTATAGTAAGAATTACTTACCTCACAGTAGCTAGGTCGAATACCCTCCTTGCATGATCTCAAAGTCGCCCAAAGAAGAAGAATGGTGTTCAAAAATGGCTAAGTCCCATATTTAAAATGAAAATCACTGTCGACAAGCTTTTCGCACATGCAGTTCGAGGACCGCACCTGCAGAGAAGGGGAAGGAGGCCTGGATTCGCACCTGCGGCTCCGCTTCTGCGTAAAGGGGTCCGCATATGTGGAAATGGGCAGCTCCTTCAGGAGTTGCGCCTATGAGGTTGGGACCACAAAAGCGGTCTCGCACCTGCGACTTGACCTCCGCAGGTACGGTCGCACCAGATCTGGTGCACCAGCAGTCATTTAAGTCTGGTTTTCTCCTCACTCGATGCTCGAATGGTATCTGGGCCCACCCGAGACCCCGTCCAAATAGACCAACAAGTCCTAAATCATAGTACAGACTCGATCGAGCCTTCGGAACGTCCGAAATTGATCTAAATCTAAAAATCATACCCCAAAACCTATTGGATAAAACTTAAGAACTTGAAGTTCTTGAATTCGCTTTCAATATGCCGAACCTATCTATACTACTCTGAATGACACCAAATTTTGCGAGCAAGTCATAAATGACATAACAGAACTATTCCCGGTCTCGGAATTTCGTTTGGATCTCGATAACACAAAAACACATTCCAAACCCCAATTTGAACTTAAGGACATTCTTATTTCACTATTTGGCGCTGAAACGCCCCTGGGTCATCCAAAAGCCGTTTTGAACACACGCCCAAGTCTGAAATCATCATACGAATCTACCGAAATCTTTGAATCTCGATCCTGGAGTCGTTTACTTAAAATGTTGACCGAAGTCAAATTTGGCCTTCAAGGCCAACCTTAAGTAACTAAGTGTTCCTATAACACTCCGAAATCCTCCAAACCTCGAATCACCCATCCCCGCAAGTCATAAATTAGTAAAAGCAACTACGGGGAGTCTCATTTAGGGGCACGGGGTCCTAGAACACAAAATGACCGGTCGGGTCATTACATAATTTCACATAATGTTGCTAGTCGAAACATGCCTAAGCCTAATTCAAGTAACTTAGATTCTCCTAAGTCAATATGTTCTGAACCACTACCGTGTGTGAACTTTGCCCTAGTTAGCATCTCTTTAGTATTTAGTTATGCTGAAAATGCCAATTCTGTTATTTGCTTCATCTGCATAATTTGTACTCTCTTTAGTTTAACTAGTCGATTGTGTTCAAACCTGAATGTTTGCATTTACTATATGGCACGAGTTTATCTTCCTATTCTATTCTAAATTTGTGTAATGGTATCTTGCCTATGTAGCATGTTTTAATCTTGTGTGAATATCCTTTTTTTATCAACCATGACTAGTTCTCTGTTAATATTCCCTTTAGAATGTTTTTGGCTCCCTTGATTCACCAGTAATTGTCATAATCTGCTTCCCTATTATGTCTAAATGTTGTTCTGCTACCAAATTAGCATGCCTATCTTGTAACACTAGGACCTGTACATAGCATAATTTGGACCTTTTAGGTTTTTTCTTATTTGGTATTATGAATCTGTGTATAAACTCCTCTAAATTCTAAAAAATACTATTTCTCATATTTTCACATAAAATCTTTCCAGTTTCACTCCCAGAATGTGCACGCAAATCGTGGTAATTAAAATTAGTCTTTGTATAGCTAATAAGCCTATAACGGAGTCTTAATTTATAAAATGACCCCTTGGGTCATCACATTAAGTTCGGTCGGGACCCACAGTTGTGGACCTCGATGAGTTCCTAACACCTTCTCTTTGAGGTAACTTGAGTCCTTACCCAATCTTTGGTGGAGTTGACTAATCAAATAGAGTTATTTGCATAATAGGTTCCCTAACGCACCTTAAAATTGTTAGGTGGTGACTCTTCTCTTTTAATACCCGTTTAAAAGAGTTGTCACATGTAGAAACCTGATTTTGCGAGAAAAAGGGGCACGTCAACATCAGTTCATCTAAATTACTTGATATTGCATGCTACTATATTTTAATTAACAACATTCATTAAATGCACGCATGTTTTCGCAAACTTTCTTTTTATAAAAACCAGATGTTACCCAAGGTAACTCAAACAGGATCTCAAGACAGGAGCAAAAGGCAAAACAAGAAGACGAAAGCACGAACCGACCTTTCTCCCGCATAACTCACGATTTTTCTTTGGATGCAGGCACAATAAGAACAACATCTGCAAACACATCAGGTCACTATCTTCATGACACAAATTATCTAGCTCAAGCACCCACTACAGAAAAACTAGAATTAGCTACGAACGTCGTCGCTAATCTGTCGCTAAATTTCCCGTAGCTACTAGAATCTCTTGATAATCTATCGATAATCCATCACTAAATGATATTAGCGACGAATTTTTCTATTTAGCTACAGAATTTTTCCGTCGCTAAAACTAGATTTTTTAGTAGTGACCTCTAGCTAAGAAATGCTTTACTATCACTCATCGTTTTCTTGCATGAGGCTAAGAACTTCCTCCCTAATTGCATAAGGCTAAACTCTGCCTTTCCTGCATGAGACTAAGCATTGTCTCCTCTTTGCATGAGGCTAAAAATTGACTCCCTAATTGCATAAGGCTAAACTCTACCTTTCCTTCATGAGACTAAGCATTGCCTTCTCTTTTCATGAGGCTAAGCATTGCCTCCCTAATTGCATAAGGCTAAACTCTGCCTTTCCTGCATGAGACTAAGCATTGTCTCATCTTTGCATGAGGCTAAACATTGCCTCCCTAATTGCATAAGGCTAAACTCTGCCTTTCCTGCATGAGACTAATCATTGTCTCCTCTTTACATGAGGCTAAGCATTGTCTCCTTAATTGCACAAGGCTAAGCATCGCCTTTCCTGCATAAGACTAAGAATGGTCTCCCTCTTTGCATGAGGCTAAGCATTGCCTCCCCAATTGCATAAGTCCAAGCACTTCCTTTTCCTAAATATTAAACACTATCTCCATTACGCTATCTAAGATTTGGCACTATCCTTTGGGGATAAGCACTACCCTCATATTATACAAGACTAAGCCTTGTCTTGTTTTGTAACGACCCGACTGGTCGTTTTGAGCTCTAGCGCGTCGTTCAGTGGTTTGAAGTCATGAGCAGTTCCATTTCAGGTATTATGGCTTGTGGGCATGGTCGGAGTTGAATCTCAGGAAGTTCGGACTCAAATTGGAAAGAAATTCTCATTTCAGAATCCTTAAGTTGGAGAAATTTACTAAGATTGGAATTTTGCGTAAATGACCCCCGAATAAAGATTTGAAGGTTCCAGCAAGTTTGTATGATGATTTCGGACTTGGGCGTATGTCCGAATCGAGCTTTAGATAACCCGCGAGCGTTTCGGCGTATATTGTGGAAGTCAGCATTTTGAAGAAATGTCCTTAGTCTGGGTTGAAGTGCGACTCAGTGATATGGATGTTCATTTGGGATTCCGAGTCTAGGAATAGATTCGTATGGTGATTCTGGAGTTGGGAGCGCGATCGGAAGTGAATTCAGATGTCCGTAGGTTATTTTGAAGTCATTTGGCTAAAGATAGAAATTTGAAGGTTTTTGAGAAATCTGACCAGAAGTGAAAATTTTGATATCGCGGTTGGAATGCAATTCCGGAAGTTAGAGCAGGTCCATAATGTTGAATATGACTTGTGTGCTAAATTTGGGGTCAATCGGACGTGATTTGATAGGTTTCGGCATTGGATGTAGAAGTTGGAAATTTCAAAGTTCATAAGTTTGAGTTTGAGTGTGATTCGTGATTTCGGCATTGTTTGATGTGATTTGAGGCCTCGATCACGGGATGTTATGGGACTGGGTCGTGTGATTGGACAAGGTCCTGGGGGCCTCGGGTGGATTCCGGGTGGTTAACGGATCAAATTGAAGTTAGAAGAGGAGCTAGAGTCGTTGGTGTCTGGTGTGACCGCACCTGCGAGGATTTGGCCGCAGGTGTAGCTTGGCGCTGCAGGTGCGAGAGTGAGCTGGCTTGGCTGGGATCGCAGGTGCGATGGAATGTCTGCACTTGCGAAGGCGCATATGCGGGAAATGGGTCGCAGGTGCGGATCCGACAGGAGGAGAAGGATGCCGCAAGTGCGGGATCTTGGGCGCACCTGTGGAAGCGCAGGTGCGAAAATCGGATCGCAGGTGCGCAAAATGGCCTGGGCTCGAGGGAATTTTGGTCAATTCACTGATCGGAGTTGGGAAAGTATATAATTTGAATTCATTACGAGTATTAGAATGAATTTTCATTGCTTTGCCCGTTATTTGGTAGTTTTGGGGCGTTGTGCATCCATTGGAGTCGTCGGAAGGGCTTGGAAGCCCGTTATGGAATTTTGGAGCGAGGTAAGTCTCCTTTCTAACTTTGTGAGGAGGAATTGTCCCCCTAGTTGAACTAAATAAATATATGCTATTAATTGTGGGGGCTACGTACGCATGAAGTGACGAGGATCCATGCGTAGCTACTATTATGCTTATGTCCGGGTAGTTTAGGACCCACTAGCATGCCTTACGTGTTGTGCATGTGATCCTGCCAATGATATTAGACTGATAATGCTATTGAATTTGTAACTTATTTCCTACAAAGGCTAGAGTGTACCTTCTTAGTCATTTAAAAGAGAATTGACTCCTCTATTGATAATTGTATTCCGGATAAGGTTATATTATTAAATATTATAAAACTTGGCAAATGAATTTCGAGAAAGGATTTAAATACTATTTTGTGATTTTTAAAAGAGAAATTTGTCATTTACTTGAGTATTTGTTTTCCCGACGTAGACGGGGTGGACTATTGATTGTGCATGACTGCATGTGACCGCTTCACAATTTATATTCCGCGAGTGGAGTGTTATTTCCCCCACTCTCATGGGAGCGGGCCGTACTTCACGGCGGATTGAAAGATGCACTTATGGTTCGTGCCGTTCGACCCTCGAAAGTGCATATATATGATTATTTTATGGAAAAAATGCACTTATGGTTCGGGTCGTTCGACCCTCGGCAGTGCACAGATATGATTATTATAATGGCTCAGGCCGGTTGTGCTTATCACGTATGCGCATGCTAAATTTTTAATGATTTCATGGACTGTTTATTTAAGATATTTGGGGGGAAAATGAAGAATTAACTGTTTATTTAAGATATTTTGAGGAAAAAGAAGTAGTAATTATTTATTTACTTTCAGCATTTATTTGAGTTACAGTTATCTTTAATGTTTACTGTTTTTATCATCCTCGTATGCCTATTACTGATATCATATTGTGTTAAATTCATTTGATGGACCTTAGTGAGTGTCTAGTTCGACCTCTCGTCACTACCTCTCTGAGGTTAGGTGGGCGACCTACTGAGTACACGTTGTTTTCGTACTCATGCTACACTTGCTGTGAATTTTTATTACACAGGCACCTTCATAGCGATGTGGCTGTTTTGGAGACTTACGCGAGCTGCATTATCCGGAGGCGATCCGCAGCTGTCAGAGCCTCCCTCTATTGTAGTATTTTATTTTAATTTCCTTGTCCAATTGTATTTCGGACAAGCTTTGTAGAAATTGTAAAATTCTTAGAATTTTCTGATGCACTTGTGACACAGGGTTCTAGGATGTGTTTGGGATTTAATTTAATAAAGGAAATGGTTTACCTGTCGTATTTATTTGATAATTTTTTATTCACTATTATAACTTGTAAGTGAAAGGTAACGATTTTGGAAAAGAAGTTAAACAGGAATTTATTTCAACTAATTAATGATTGGATTGCCTGACGGTGATGTCCGGCGCCATCACGACCTTAGTAGATTTTGGGTCGTGACAACTTGGTATCAGAGCGCTAGGTTCCCTTAGGTCTCACGAGTCATGAGCAAGTCTAGTAGAGTCTTGCGGATCGGTATAGAGACATCTGTACTTATCTTCGAGAGGCTACAAGGTTGTTAGGAGTACTTCCCATCTTGATTCCTCATCATGTGATTCGATTCCTTCAAGGCTTATGCCTATTTTCCTTCCTACTCAATCTTACGCGTCGCGAAGCGCTTGCTATAAATCGTAGATTTGAGGGATTAAAATGGTGCTACAGATATGGTGCGAGATGTTTTCCATGTGTAGTTGGTGGGGGATGTTGTTGTTGCCTTGCACAAGAGTATTATGATGTTTCAGCCAGTAGCTGTGATTCTGAGAGCATTGAGGTTATGCTTAGGTTGTTAAGGTTCTTATGGTTGGTTATCGTGCAGTGTTAATATGATGGTAGAATGCTTGTCTGTAGGTTGGGGGTGACGAATGGCTTGAAGTGAGGTCTTCTCAGAGTGCGATTTCGAGATTTTGGTATTTAGATTCCGGCGGAAGGAAGACAATTGAGCTATGATGGTCAGGTTATGGATTGATAAAATAATAAGACTTGGTGTTTTCAAGTAAGGAGGAATATTCACTTGTGATGTGACATCGTCGTCACTAATTGAATGGAATGTGTTAAGTATGTCGGTGCTATTGTATCTTCGGTTCCATTGGGTTAGAGTGTTGTGAAGTAGTATTGAAGAAGCGGTTGTCAAGGACCATGAGGTGCGGTGGTTCAGTACTGGATAAGTGTTGATAATGAAGGCAGCTCGAGATAGATGATCTTCAGAGAGTTTGAAGTTATGGCGAACTGCTGGATTAAGAACTACAGAGAATGATATTGAATTGAGGCAGCAATTGGGCAGCATACGATGAAGGAAGACATGTGAGAAGTGTCAGGCGGCGGCTAAATTTATAAAAGGCCAGGCGTAAGGAAAGGAGGTCAGGTAGTGCTTAAAGGAATGAGATTAACAAGGGGAGAGTGGCAGCGTAGCACAGGAGTTCAGTGGTAAGACAACTGCCTATCTTGAGGGAAAGTTTGAGGGTTTTAGTGGATGGTGATTGGGTCCACGAGCTTAAGTGGAAATATGGGCTATTTCGGCGGAAGGTTGGATACAACAGGGAGGAGTTGTTATGAATGAAGGAGGACGCAATGTGGCGGCAAATTTATAGATGTTGTAGCGCATTTAGTAGATGTCCATGGGGAGCGGACGGACTGGTAAAGTTGGTGAATGAGAGCAGGATTAGGATGGGGTATTGATGTTGCAGAGAGTGTGCATTTCAGCATCGTTGGAAGGTGTCCGTTGGTGATTTCCACAGGTGGGTTATCTCCGGTGAATAGGTTAGCGGTGGCATGGTTGGAAAGTTTCTACGAGGGATTCTAGTGGCTATTCGATAGGAGGTAGAATGTGTGAATGATGATAGAGAATTTGAGTATTTAGGGAGTGCTGACAAGAGAATTTGGAATAATTAGACGGATTGGTTGAGCAAGATCATGTTAACAAAGGATAAAGGATCTCAGCATAGTCTAGAATGGTGCAAGGAGTAGTTTCAGGCTAAGTGGGGAGTCCCACCATCTGCAGTTGGGTGGTAGGATTGTCTTCTCATGGGTTGCGGATTGTAGGCGTGCTGGCAAGTTGTTACAGCTAAGGGAAAGGAGTAAAATGGTAATTGTGCATGTGATTTGATAAATGTGTGCAAAAGTTAGTCCTATCGGACCAGGGATAGGCTTTGAAAGATTCAGAATTTATGCTTAAGGCATAGGCGAGTTGTAAGGGTAGTGACTCAGTCACGTGTTTCATTGAAAAGGGTGTTCATGTGCTAAGAGAGCCTTGGAGTTGCTTGTATTCGGCACCAGTCAGAGTGGGTGACTCTCAACAGCGGTCCTAGTAAATTCGAAGGTTAAGAACGCGGTGTTTAAGGGTTAAAGGCAGAAGTATGATTAAGAATTGAGCTTTTGCAGCGTAATTTCAGAGAGAGGGAAAATGGTTGGAGTGCTTTATGTTATTTTCAGCGTGAAGGATAGTATTGGAGGAGTGAGAGAAAATAACTCTGGGTTGTATAAAGATTATCAGCAGGGTATGAGACAGGTTACGGGATTTAGGCAGCATGGTCTCGTGAATCAAGGTCACTCGGGATGAGTGAGGGTTGAGATTGCTATGAGTGTAAGGAAGTTACTATTATTCCTGAGGCGATTGAAGATGATTAAAAGAAGAGATAGTGGTTAGCCATGGTTGAAATGGCGCACTTACGACAGTGATCAGTTCCTTCGGTGTGATTGAGTTATATGTATGGTTTGTGCAGATGTGTGTGGGGCTTGTCGGCCGTCGTAATAGATTTTATTTGGAAGCATTCAAGTGCTACGGCCTGGAGGTGTAGGCGGGTCACGGAAGGTTTATAGTGGTATAGACCACTACCTAGGGATTTGCATGTTGGGTGATTGTGAGAATTCACTCGTGTGTTGTGATGGTACTCTTGAATTGAGTTAAGTAAAAAGGTTTCTATATGATGAAGTGTTCACCCTATTGGTGATTCAAAAGTTATGATGGAATTCTTGCGCTATCTCATATTGGCATGTTAGGTGCGGTAAGCAGTATGTAACTGGGAGTAAAGAATCGAGATTGCGGTTCGGTGTTAACAAGAATGTCATGAGCTCGGATGAGAAGTTTAGAGTAAGCTGGTGTTATCTTCAGTGTCACCTGAGATCGATATTCGGTGAAAGAGGCTTTGTACCCTGGTCATGGGTTCTTGATGTGTTTTGCAGTAATAGTGTGGTCGGTGTTATGGATGTGCAAGACTTGTTACCTGGTGTGGAAGAGCGTGGGAGCGTAACCACGAGAAGATTGTATAAGTGTGACATGTAGTCACCTGATTTATTGAAGATTTAGACCAAGTATAAAGAAGTGTAATATTGCTTATTTGAAAATTTATGCCAGGAAGGCGTTCGGTCCAGTTGGTCGTGGGTTGTGGGATGTTATCCCGGCTATTATGGTTGATCTCGTGTATATGAGAGGAAGTGGGTTAATATGGACCCAGGTAAGGCTATCAGCCTAGTTCATTGCGAGCAGAATCAGCTTGAAGTGTATGAATGGATTTAAATGAGATTATGGGCTTCATGTGAGGCAGATGTGCTCATTTCAGTATAGCGCTCGTCAAAGAGGGGTGTTGGAATATCAGGTGTTGTTCCGTCTTCGTCAAATCCATGTAATATTATGATTGTGCCGTGTGAGTTGTGAAACGGCTTGCTAATTTCTTATGTGTTGAGGTCCCGCATAGTGGTGATGTTATGTGAGAAGGATAGCTCTTGAGATCCAGAGTATATGTATATATCGCACCTCAGTTGTGCTCGAGTTTTGTAGCATATGGTCTTATCAGTCTCCCCAGGATGTTATCATGCACTTAGCGTGCTTGTGACCGATATTCGGTAATGTGTAATAGTGAGCCAATTCCGCTCCGTGTATATTTCCTAATGTAAATTTTATGATGGGATCGGGTAGCATGCCGCCACGGGTATGTTATTTGGATCGGGTTGCACGCCACAATAGTGTGATGTTGAGAAAGGTTCCCTAGATCTATTTTCTTGTGTTTTGTTTTCTATTTTCTAAGAAGAGTTCATAATAAGTTGCGTGAGTTGAGTTGTCTTTTCCTGAGTCATTTCTTTATGTATCATGTTCGGGTTATGGCCTATTGGCGCGTTGTGGTGTCATGTGAGACTGTTGGTCATGTTTGGGGTGATTTGTTGTCTGAGCAATTCATACTGGGTGAGACGAGATTTTTGGATCAGGGATCTAGTGCGATAAGATTATGTGAAATACATTGAAGGACAGTTACCCTTATTGGTTTGTAATGAGATGGTGGTCTTAGTCAAGAGGAATGATTCAATGTTTGGTTAACTCTGCAATTGGTTAGCAATTTCTACACATCTCCTCCGTTGTGGTGATATCGCCAGCATTATAGCAGGATGTATATATATATATATATCATAAGGTGCATTGGGAGCATCAGATTCGTGGAATTTTGGCTATTAAGGTTCAGGGAGTGTCATTGTGGTCAGATGATAAATTATGCGGTGCATGGTGCTAATTCAGCAAAGGTATGCAGTCATGTTCTGGTATATCGTATGGTAGTTGATACGGTGTTTATATATTGGAACTAGACCTAACAGAGAAATTTCAGGTGTTGGAACTGGATTCCGAGCCTATTATATGGATAAAAGAAGAAATATTCAGATTTGATCAAGCTAATGTACACAACTGGGTTGTGGTAGCACGGGCAGGTGCTCGAGGTGTTAAACACTGATTTCAGATAACTCCAGAGCAGTTCTTAGCACGTTCGAGGATGAACATCGATTTAAGTGGGGGAGAATGTAACGACCCGACTGGTCGTTTTGAGCTCTAGCGCGTCGTTCAGCGGTTTGAAGTCATGAGGAGATCCATTTCAAGTATTATGACTCGTGGAAGTCAGCATTTTGAAGAAATTTCCTAAGTCTGGGTTGAAGTGCATCTCAGTGATATTGATGTCCATTTGGGATTCCGAGTCTCGGAATATCTCCATATGGTGTCTGGAGTTGGGAGCGCGATCGGAAGTGAATTCGGATGTCCGTAGGTTATTTTGAAGTCATTTGGCTAAAGATAAAAATTTGAAGGTTTTTGAGAAATCTGACCGGAAGTGGAAATTTTAATATCAGGGTCGGAATGCGATTTCGGAAGTTAGAGCAGGTCCGTAATGTCGAATATGACTTGTGTACAAAATTTGGGGTCAATCAGACGTGATTTGATAGGTTTACGCATCGGATGTAGAAGTTGGAAATTTCAAAGTTCATAAAGTTTGAGTTTGAGTGCGATTTGTGATTTCGGCATTGTTTGATGTGATTCGAGGCCTCGAGCAAGTCTGTGGGATGTTATGGGACTGGGTCGTGTGATTGGACGGGGTCCCGGGGGCCTCGGCTGGATTCCGAGTGGTTAACGGATCAAATTTGAAGTTGGACGAGGAACTGGAGCTGCTGGTGTCTGGTGTGACCGCACCTGCGAGGATTTAGCCGCAGGTGCAGAGACGCATGTGCGGCTTGGCGTCGCAGGTGCGAGAGTGGGCTGGCTTGGCTGGGATCGCAGGTGCGATGGAATGTCCGCACCTGCGAAGGCGTAGATGCGGGCAATGGGTCGCAGGTGCGGATCCGGCTAGAGGAGAAGGAAGCCGCAGGTGCGGGATCTTAGACGCACTTGCGGAAGCACAGGTGCGAAGATCGGATCACAGGTGCGAAAAATGGCCTGGGCATAATGTTTTAAAACCGAAATTTGCTGGCCATTTCTCTCATATCTCTCATGGATGGGGCGATTTTAGGAGATCTTCAAGAGGGATTTTCATCATGCATTACTAGGTAAGTAATTTCTTCATGCTTTTAAGTTAAATACAAGGTTTATGCATGGAATTAGACATAGAAATTTGTAGGAAAATTGGGAAGTCTTGAAGAAAACCTAGAAATTTGGATTTGGATTTTTAGCCACGAATTTGAGCATGGAATTTAGAGTAAATTGTATATTTGAACTAGTAAAGCTATGGGTAGAATATATCTTCGAGAAATTTCGGAATCCGGGCACATGGGCTCGAGGGCATTTTGGTCAATTCACTGAGCGGAGTTGGAAAAGCATATAACATGAATTCGTTACGAGTATTAGAATGAATTTTCATTGCTTTTCCCGTTATTTCGTAGTTTTGTGGCGTTGTGCATCCATTGGAGTCGTTGGAAGGGCTTGGAATCCGGTTATGGAATTTTGGAGCGAGGTAAGTCTCCTTTCAAACTTTGTGAGGGGGAATTGTCCCCCTAGGTGAAATAAATAAATACATGCTATTAATTGTGGAGGATACGTACGGACGAAGTGACGAGGGTCCGTGCGTAGCTACTATTATGCTTATGTCCGGGTAGTATAGGACCCACTAGCTTGCCTTACGTGTTGTACATGTCATCCTGCCAATGATATTAGACTAATAATGCTATTGAATTTGTAACTTATTTCCTACGAAGGCTAGAGTGTACATTCTTAATCATTTAAAAGAGAATTGAGTCCTCCGTAAATAATTGTATTTCGGATAAGGTTATATTATTGAATATTATAAAACTTGGCAAATGAATTTCCAGAAAAGATTTAAATACTATTTTGTGATTTTTAAAAGAGAAATTTGTCATTTACTTGAGTATTTGTTTTTCCGATGTAGTCGGGATGGACTATTGATTGTGCATGACTGCATGTGACCTCTTCGCAATTTACATTCCGCGAGCGGAGTGTTATTTCCCCCTCTCATGGGAGCAGGTCGTACGCCACGGCGGATTGAAAGATGCACTTATTCGGGCCGTTCGACCCTTGGCAGTGCATAGATATGATTATTTTATGGAAAAGATGCACTTATGGTTCGGGTCGTTCGACCCTCGGCAGTGCACATATATGATTATTATGATGGTTCAGGCCGGTTGTCCTTATCCCATATGCACATGCTAAATTGTTAATGATTTCATGGACTGTTTATTTAAGATGTTTGGGGGGGAAATAAAGAAGTAACTGTTTACTTAAGATATTTGGGGAAAAAGAAGTAGTAATAGTTTATTTACTTTCAGCATTTATTTGAGTTATAGTTATCTTTAATGTTTACTGTTTTTATCATCCGCGTATGCCTATTATTGTTATCATATTGTGTTAAATTAATTTCTTGGACCTTAGTGAGTTTCTAATTCGACCTCTCGTCACTACCTCTCGGAGGTTAGGCGGGCGACTTACTGAGTACACGTTGTTTTCGTACTCATGCTACACTTGTTGTGCATTTTTATTGCACATGTACCTTCATAGCGATGTGGATGGTTTGGAGACTTAGGCGAGCTGCATTATCCGGAGGCGATCCGCAGCTGTCAGAGCCTCCCTTGCATTGTATTATTTTATTTTACTTTCCTTGTCCAATTGTATTTCGGACAAGCTTTGTAGAAATTGTAAAATTCTTAGAATTTGCTCATGCACTTGTGAAACCGGATTCTGGGATGTGTTTGGGATTTAATTTAATAAAGGAAATGGTTTACCTTTCGTATTTATTTGATAAATTTTATTCGCTATTATAACTTGTAAGTGAAAAGTAACGATTTTGGAGAACATGTTAAACAGGAATTTATTTCAACTAATTAATGATTGGCTTGCCTTATGGTGGTGTCCGGCGCCATCACGACCTTAGTAGACTTTGGGTCGTGACATGTTTAATTTTTCATATAACCAAGCATCATATCTTCGCATTTCATGGGCTGAAACATCGCCATCTTGTCCAAAGGCGTCATAGTCCAAAGGCACCATCCTCATTGTCGAAAAACACTATTCCATGGCCTGAGGATTTCTCAGGGTGAACATCATCATGCAAAAGCGTCATAATCCAGAGTCACCATCCTCATGGCTCGAGGATATCATCTCATGGCCTATGAATCCCTTATCACACGATTCAGGCCCAGGACGTCATAGTCTAAGGACATCATCCTCACTGTCCAAACACATCTTTCATGGTCCAAGGGAAATTTGCATCATGTTTAAATTTCCGCAATAATCCATATATACCTGCATACATCGTGTTTTAAGTTCTGCAGGTAATCCAGGGAGCAACCGTTCTTCAAACAGGAGTAATCTTTGCTCCGGTTTCCGCTCATAACGCTCACATCCTGCACTTATTTCAACATAACCAACCACCATAAATTACTCGCCTTTTACTCAATGACTGTTCAGATACTCTCCATGAGATACATATGTAACATTTCAGACTCACATTTATGATTTCTTATAAATTCATCTAATACTTTCCTACCCAAAATAACCCTTTCCGAAACATACAACCATTCCTATAACAACTTCATCGGTTCATTTTACTGTTGGATCCAGAACTACACACGACTTGATTCCCGTAACACCAGGGATATGTAGGCAACTTAGGAACCAGAGTTCAACCTCCATTTTTTCAAATCATATCATTCGGCCAAAATTGGTCATCATTTTCTTTCCCCGACAACTCTTTCATCATTCCCGAGTAAAGAGGGCAGCCGTTGATACCCAATTTTTCCCTCATATTTTCTCAAAAAATACTTATACTTTCAAAATATCATTTTGTGTCGTTATTTAGTTTACAAGCATTTTAATAATTTTTCATAATCTTAGAGCTTTAAAATTGATTTTTCTTACATTTAAATTACTTGAATATTTATTAATTACTCCTTCAAATTATTTTTTGATGGATTAATTACTTAAAATTATTATTTGAATCCATAATACATATTTTAAATATTTTCACTTCATTTTATATAATTACAATAGTATTTTTAGGCTATTTTCACAATCTTGCAATAATAGCCTATATTTTGTATTCTATTGCGTTTGTCATTTTATTTAAGGTCAAAATAATATTTTACATTTTTTATAATATTCTATAATTGTTTAAAGTATTAATTTTCATAAATATCATTTTCATATATTTATTAAACTATTTTATTAAATTATTTCCCTTTTAATCTCCCGTTTAAAAGCTGGCCCAATTTTTGAGTTATTTTTTCGGACCAAACAGACCTAAATCCCTGGCCCAATCTTCAAGACCAACCCCAAGAGACCCTGCCCAGTCCAAAACTCGAACCAGCTCGTTTTTAATCTCAATTGTTGATCAAAAGAGATCAATAGCCCATAACACCCCACTTCATTTCCTTATATCCCCAAAACCTAAACCTAACCTCATTCCTAAAGATAGTCGCCTCTATTCCCTCTGTCACTCATCTCCTCTTCACTAACCCTAGCCACCTCCCCTAATCCCTCTCCTAATCCCACTGATAATGGGATTAGACTACTATTCTCTTGTCATATTTGAAACCTTTAGGTACTGGTTGTGCGTTTGTGGTGTTACCTAAGTGCTTGCCTAAACATGGAAAATAATACCATCTGAAACCGAACCAAAGTAGTTCGAATCTTTGATTTTGAGCATTATTTCGTCTACATACTTTCAATACCATATTATGCGAGTCCAATTTCATTTTGATCTCTGTTGATTTACACTTTCCCTAAAAATCTAGGGTTTACCCGATTTCTCTCCTAAATTGATTTTGAACTGATTTTGCATGATTTCTTTCCTTATTTGTTGTTTGATTTATTTCGTTTCCTTGTGTGTTCGTTCAATTTTTACTGCTATATAANCCCCCCCCCCCCAATTTCCTTTTTTGGGACAAACTTGAATCGACATATTCTCCATTGAAAAATTGGGGCTTTTGCTATTGTCTTGTTCTGTATGTTGTTTTGGCTTGATGAAAACCAAGGCCACTAAGACTTTGTTACTCAACCTTCTCTTGGTACGAGCATTTCCTGGAGTTCTTTCGAAGCTCTTAGGAACTTTGACGCTTTGAGATTCTGGGTTCTTGTTGAATTTTGATTTTTACTGTTATTCGTTTAACTGGTGACTTACTAAACTTTTGTAAATTTATTCCTATCTATCTGCAATTTGCATATGTTTTCACTTATGAAGTTCATAGCTTAATTTGTTCCGGATTTTTCTTGTGAGCAATTCTGTTTGCTTTATCTCAGTTTAGATCCCTTTGGCATTTAATTTCACATAATGTTTCTAGTTGAAACATGCCTAAGCCTGATTCAAGTAATTTAGATTCTCCTAAGTCAATAAGTTCTGAACCACTACTGTGTGTGAACTTTGCCCTAGTTAGCATCTCTTTAGTGTTTAGTTATGCTGAAAATGCCAATTCTGTTATTTGCTTCATCTGCATAATTTGTACTCTCTTTAGTTTAACTAGTCGATTGTGTTCAAAACCTGAATGTTTGCATTTACTACATGGCACGAGTTTATCTTCCTATTCTATTCTGAATTTCTGTAATGATATCTTGCCTATGTAGCATGTTTTAATCCTGTGTGAAGATCCTTTTTTTAATCAACCATGACTAGTTCTCTGTTAATATGCCCTTTAGCATGTTTTTGGTTCCCTTGATTCACCAGTAATTGTCATAATCTGCTTCCCTATTATGTCTAAATGTTGTCAGGCTACCAAATTAGCATGACTATCTTGTAACACTAGGACCTGTACTTAGCATAATTTGGACCTTTTAGGTTTTCACTTATTTGGTATTATGAATCTGTGTATGATAATTTTTTCCAATCTTGCAAACTTGTTCTTTCCTAACTATGCTAATGTGTGACTGTCTATGCGCTAAGTGTTGAACCTGTTTCGAAATCTTCACTAAGTTTGTTCTTAAATCCTGTGACATGTTCGACTATCTGCTATATATGTTCAACTTGACTATGTTTGTATCCCTCAAATCTTGTCTCTCAACCATTTTCCACTCCCTTTTACTTATTACCTATGCCCTCTTAAAGTTGTCATTCTTATCCGGCTGAAAGCCAAGGCTACCTAGGCTTTACTACTGATATCCCTAGTGTGAGCACCGGTTGGGGTCTATTTGAGGCCCTTGTGAACTCTGACACACTAGGACTTGGGTCCTTAGTTATTTTCTGAAACATAACTATCTCATATTCACCCCTTTCCCTCTTGTTATCTGTTGTATATTTGAGTTGGTTGATTTAAATGGGGAAATACTTGGAAATATGGTTAAATGAATCGACTTTGGGCTCCTTTATGGATTCTGGGTCGTGTGGTAAATATGGCTCCTCATTAGAGGCCTGGGTATGTTGTGTAAGAATTAGTGAAGGCCCAGGAAGTGCTGGGTATTTCATTTGGGCCAGCTGTGGGCCTATTATCATCATTTGTATAGCATTTTGTATCTTACTTATTATTGGGCCTGTAATAACTTTGTATAAATGATTGGGATGTTAGTAAAATTGGAAATGGGTAGATTTTAATATTTGCATACATAAGGGGTAGATAAATGCATATAGGACTTAGTGATTTATTTTCTATATGTGTTATTCAATCACTATGTGCACTATAGAAATCATGCCATTAGGGGAAGCACACACACACACATTGCCTGCTAGAAAACATGAATAAAATGTTGCAATTATGTTTACTGTTATGTGCTATTAGAAAATCTGCCTATAGGAACTAGTTGTCGCTAATTTTTCTTTCAATCTGCATCATTAACTAGAAGCCACGCCTATAAGACTCTGAATGTTCCGTTTAGCGTTGTTCACCTAGAAAATATACCTATAGGATTAAGATATGACAATAAAATAAGCTCTAAGTACTATACATTAGAGATCGTGCCTATAGGGTACAATTACTCGCCATAATTTGTTGATGTTAAACCGCTCAAACACTGTTTTATGTATGCTACTGTTAGAGAGCATGAATAATTCTAGGACTTCTCTTAACAGATTTTACTATACTCAACTGCGTAGATCACCTAGGCATAGCACATATAGGTTTAATAACTTGAAACTTGCGATTTTAATAACCAGCTTGTAATAACTGTATAATCCTGTCTATGAGCAATATCTTGCATCTGAAACGGCCCGCATGCTTTAATTCAAAATCACCTAGAAATCATGTCTATAGGGCCTAAGGTTCTTAATTCTGAAACCTCCTAACTCGAATAATTGTCTGCGTGCATTTGTTATTTAAGTGTGGAGGTTAAGGTGAGCCTCTAACTGCCTCTACATGAAGTCTTATGTGTTTTTGTCTGTCACTTAGTTTTCATTTTGAGCAGCCTAGGTAATGTCTAGAACAATCCAAATAGAGGTCCAAAACCTCCTGGACCATAGGTATGGGACGGGTAGTGCACGCATAAGGAACGACTTAGTATTGAATTAGAGCGTTTTAAGGTAAACAAATTTAACATAGTAATCGGGTAGCAGGATATGATAGTATGTGTCTGCTGAATAATATGAGTAACACACTACCCCAAGTGAGTTGCGAAGTATTATTTCTGTTGCACGGGGTGATCCTTTAGGCTAAAAAACTTAGGACCCCTCATTCTTTCTTTTTTTTTTCTTGTAGAGTTGAAACAGATGTACCTCTATATTCACATTAAGATCTTTGTAATAAAATTCTTTGATTTTCGTACTCTCTTTGCTTATTTGATCACGTAGCCTAATCCACATAATTTAAGTTCGGCGGGGATCCACAATTGTGGACCTCGAGGAGTGCCTAACACCTTCTCTTTGAGGTAACTTGAGCTCTTATCCAATCTTTGGTGGAGTTGACTAATCAAACAGAGCTATTTTCACAATAGGTTCCCTAATCTTAAAATTGTTAGGTGGTGACTCTTCTCTTTTAATACCTATTTAAAAGAGTTGTCACATGTCGAAACCCGATTTCACGAGAAAAAGGGCCGGGACAATATCCAACGGAAATAATAATGAATAAACATAAAAATAAAGTTCAGATATATATCCCCTTGTTTAGACGAGAACAACGCCGCAAAATCACCTCAAACGGAGCTCTAGAACTCAAGATATGCCCAATATACAAAAAGTCTCGGTTTAAAACACTGCCCAGATGATTTTTCTTCATCGACTTCGCGGGAGACATTCGTGTTCGTGAAGAGAAATATTTCGTGTTGATGGTCAACCCATCAATCCTTCTTCACGTTCACGTAACCTCTCTCGCGCTCGTGAAGAGCAAAGCTTCGCACTAGAAACCAACAATTTTGTCCGACATGGAAAGGAGCATAACTCTCTCATACGACATCGAAATTTGATGATTCTTGTTGCTATGGATCCGTAATTATGATAAGGATAAAATGATTCAATCAAATCACAAATCAAAGGTGTTTTTCTCAATATATTTCCCTTTATTCCCAAAGAAACAACGGCGAAACATCAAATAAGAGCGCGACACAACCCAAATACTTTTGAAACACACTCGAGGCCCCCGGGACCCCGTCCAATTACACAAACCAGTCCCAAAACATAATATGAACTTAGTCAAAGCCTCAAATGTTACGACCCAAACTCACAGCCTTGGGTATCGTGATGGCGCCTAATACAACACTTGTCAGGCAAGCCAATGTTAGAGTTCGCTTAACTATTCCCTTTAATTAACCATTTAAAACAGGATAAAATAATTTTTAAATTAAACTTGATCTAATGGCTTTCAATAAATAATTTCTAATATAAAATAATAAACAATCAGTTAAATCGAGCCACAAACTAATTATATAAATAAACCTAGAACCACTCAGAGTCTGGTGTCACAATTCATGAACTACTAAAGAATACTACAAATACTGGGCTGAAAGAAATAGTACAAGTGTCCTGAATATAATAAAACAGTTTTATAAAAATGGGAGAAGACTCTCGGGATCTGCGGACACCGACAGATATACCTCGTGTCTCCACGTAACTGAATAACCACTCCAAATGTCTCTACAGCTGGCCGATACCTGGATCTGCACAAAAGAGTGCAGAGTGTAGTATCAGTACAACCGGCCCCATGAACTGAGTAATGTCGAGCCTAACCTCGACGAAGTAGTGACGAGGCTACGGCGAGGCATTAACAATATAACCTGTGACAATAATATATGAAGTACGGAAGAAATATAAAACAAATAAATAATAACTGCAACAACAATTAAAATACTCAGTCGCCTTTTTCTGGTCTCAGCTATAACCAATTTCTCAAATAATTTCCAAGTTTCCAAACTTTAACTTTAAATTTTGCACTAGTGCAAAGATATGAAAAATAGTAAAATGAACATTTAAGCCTTTCAAATCTTTATTTTCTTTAAAAATCAGTAAAAATATAAATGTCCTCCCTTATCGCTCCTTGTTGCGGCGTGCAACCCGCTCCCACCTGTCCACCCTTATTGTTCCTCCCTAAATATATCACCCTTATTACTCCTGTTGCGGCATGCAACCCGATCCCACCTTTCCACCCTTATCACTCCTTGTTGCGGCGTGAAACCCGCTCCCACCAGACATCTCATATCAATTTATTCATAAATTTCACAATTTAGGCCAAGCCTTTCACAATATTTTTGTCTCAACAATTATAAATAAGAAGCTGTATTTTTCTCATAAACATCATCAATAACTTCTCAACCATGAAACCAACAGGAAATATATATATATATCGCTCAACTATTTTATACTACAAGGGAACCAGTTAAAACAACCAATACTCGTTCAAAAATAACCACAACAATATTTGACATCAACATAACAAGGCCAAGTAATCATAGAAACACAAATAAACATAGAACAATTAAGACAAGAATCAATCAAATTGGGAACGGGAAAGGGATCATGTTTAACAGACTATTTGGTAGTGCATAGATACTTGTCACTTCACCTATATACCCCACACATGCAAATTCACATAGAAAATAAGTGGGGACTCCTATTCCCTCAAGTCAAAGATGGACCAAACACTTACCTCAATTTCGTAGACCACTCACTGCTCAATTACTGCTTTCCCTTTTGAATTCACCTCTAACTTGCTCGAATCTAATCATAAATAACTCAATATCATCAATCTATGCTAAATGAACTAACTTTATTGAAAAATATGGCTTTTCCTAAGTTTTCTCAAAAAAAGTGAAAACCCGACCCCGCTTGATCAAAACTCGGGGTTCGGACCAAATTACGTTTACCCATTCACTCACGAATTCAAATATACTATTAGTTTTGAAATCCAACCTTAATTCGACGTAAAAATTTGATTTTTACAAAATTTCCTAATTCTACCCAAACCCTCAATTTTTACCATGAAAATTCTTAGGTTTTGCTTTAAAAGTGATGAAAAACAGTAAGGAATTGAAAGAACAAAGTTTAGAATTGATTACCTATGACTCAGAGATGATAATAGTTGAAGAAAATCGCTATTAGGGCTGTAAACCTCGAAAATATGGTGAAGAAGAAGGGCTGCCCGTTTTTAGAAGAGTATTTATATTAGCTGGGCTGAAGACCTATGCGATCGCACTCAAGAGGATGCGTTCGCATAGGGTAAGGGGGTTTGGGAAGTGCGTTCGCTTGGGGAAGGGTGCGATCGTATAGAGTATTGGCCTCCCCTCCCCCAGGTCTGTTTTAATGTTATGCGTTCGCATAGCTGGGAGTGCGTTCGCACAGCTTGCAGACGAAGCTTCGCGATCGCATCACTGGTGTTGCGTTCGCACAATACAAATTTGGGACCTCAGACTTTACACTATGCGATCACGGACCTTCCTATGCGATCGCATAGAACAATAGACTTGGACACCAGAAAATGAAAAACCAGCAATTCTCTTTAAGTGTAAAACATCCCGTGGCCTACCCGAAACTCACCCGAGCCCTCGGGGTTCTAAACAAACATGCAAGCAAGTCTAAAAACATCATACAGACTTGCTCGTGCAATCAAATCATGAAAATAACATGTAAAACTATGAATTAAGCCTCAAAAATCATTATTTTCAACAAGAACTCTTAAAGTTCATAACTCTTCAACCGGATTTCGAAATCACGTCAAACGAACTCCGTTTTTCACCAAATTTCACAGTTAACCTTTTAATATTATAACAAATGTGTACCGGACTCCGGAACTAAAATACGGTCCCGATACCAATGATTTCAAACATTATTTCTTTTCTTTAATTCATAAATATTTCAGCAAAATAATTTCTTTCGAAAATTGATTTCTAAGGCTTAGGACCTCAGAATTCTTTTCCGAGCATACGCACGAGTCCCATATTTTACTCTGGACCTCCAGGGATAGCCGGATCACGGATCCGAGGCCTGTTTACTCAAAATGTTTGCTAAAGTCAACTTTCATCAAATTTAAATTCTAGAAAGCACTATTTCTCATATTTTCACATAAAAACTTTTCGGTTTCACGCCCGGACTGCGCATGAAAATTGAGGTATTTAAAATTAGTCTATATATGGCTATTAAGCATGGAACTGTAACGACCCAATCAGTCGTTACGTAGATACTGCATTTTTAATTGTTGTTATTGACTTGTGATAGGTTGGTTATTCTGTTATTGATGTGTTAGAGTCGATAGGATTGAAATTGGGTGGTTGTGGGGAGAGTTTAGTCATGTAGCCATTAAAGATAGCCTTATAATGGGAAAATCCAATTAAGAGTTGACTTATCGGGAAACAACCTCGGAATGCGGATTTTATGGCTCGGATAGTTTTATTAGGTGATTTGGGACTTAGGAGTGTGTTCGGAATATTTTTGTGATGTCCGGTGTAGAATTAGGCTTGAATTGGCAAAAGTTAGTTTTTGGCGATTTCCGATTGGTAGTGGAAAATAGGCTATCGGGGCCGGAATGGAATTCCGACAGTTGGAACAGGTTTGCAATGTCATTTTGGATATGTCTGCTAAATTTCAGGTCAATCGGAGTTGTTTTGGGTAGTTTCGACATCATTGGTGGAATTTAGAAAACTCAAAGTTCATAGGCTTGAATTCGACGTGTTTTTAGGGTTCTGATGATGTGTTTGATGTTTCGGAGGCTCGACTAAGTTTGAATGATCATATATGATGCGTCGGTATGTTTGGTTGGGGTCCCGAGGGGCTCTGGATGGTTTCGGATGGTTAACGGGGAGTTTGGACTGGTTTTGTCACTGCTGATGTTTCTGTTGCTGGTGTTTTCGCACCTGCGGATGGGGAGCCGCAGGTGCGGAAGTTGGCTGAGTGAGAAGAGTCTGCAGGTGCGAGGCAATTGCCGCACCTGCGAGGCTACAGGTGCGGAAGTTAGAGTCCTTGGGATTTTCCGCAGGTGCGCACCTGGGATCCGCAGGTGCGGTTCCGCAGGTGCCAGTAAGTGGTCGCAGGTGCGGACCCACTGGACAGAAAGTATAAAAGCGTGCCTTCGCGAATTTTAGCCATTTCTCTCTATATTTCATCCGGGTTTGAAGCTTTTGGAAGGGTTTTGAAGAGGGGATTCGATAGTTCTTCATTGAGGTAAGGTTTTTCGACTCTAAACTCGCTTATATGTGATTAAAGGTCGGATTTATGGTGGAAAATTAGGTAAAAATCAGTGTAAATTTGGGTAATTACGGCTTGGGTATAAGAGTCTTTAAAATGGGGATTTGAGGGGTCATTTGGACTTCGAATTTAGTGTTACGGACTCATGAGATGATGAAGAACAGTTTGGTATAAAAATTTCTGATTTTCGGGACGTGGGACCGGGGTCGGGTTTGACCAATTTCGGGATTTTTGAGTATTTTTGATACATTTCGATTGGGATTAGTTCCTTAGAATATTATAATGATATACATCTGATTGTTGGTAGATTTGGAGCACTCGGAGGCCGAATTTAGAGGCAAGGACACTGTGGAGTAGTATATTAGCCGATTTTGAGGTAAATAACGCTTCCAAACTTGGAACTGAGGGTTCGAAACCCCAAACTATTTGATATTTGATGTTAACTAAGTCACGCACTTGCCAAGTTACGGGAATGCGGGCGTTTACCGAATATTTGTACCCTGGCTCATCCCATAGCACTGTCTAATGGTTATCTCAGGTTGATATTGTACTGTGAAGGTGGTATTACCTTGAACACAACAGAAATCATGCTAAGTATAAATGTTAAGGCTTCACGCCGATATGTTCAGACCGAAACGGTTGATTATTGATGTCTCTATCTGTGATTATTGTTTTCATGTATTCGGTCCTGTTAAAGTATATGTTTCATACCTTAGTCTCGTAAGTTGCTAGTTTATTCTATATTATCATTAGTTTGGGCTGATTTTTATATGTTAGAGCATTATGAGTGAGACTGGAAGGTACTGACTGAGTAAGTCTTGGAGCCTGGTTTTGAGACAGTTATGAGGTCGGACTGCACACCGCAGCGATCCTGGAATCATGCCTTCGTTGGCTTGATATAGCGCTTGGGCTGAAAGGAGCCCCTCCGGAGTCTTTACACCTCCAGTGAGCGCCCAGATATTGAGGGATGGATTTCCCTGGACATGGATCTTGTCCGAGTATTATGTTCCGGAGATGGATTTTCTCTGTGGTTCTTACGTTCCAGAGATGGATTTTCTCCGTGGTTCTTATGTTCCGGAGATGGATCTTCTCCGTGGGGGCTGGATCGTCCTTTTTCCTCAGTACTAGGTGACTGTGTCACTTGTGTTATGTAATATCTGGGATGGACTTTCCCTGGGCCGGAAGGCCGTATTCTAGTACTGAGTGGACCACCTTATGAGAGTTTGATTACTGAGTATACATCATTCTTGATTCCATATGAATTCATGCTAGTATACATAGTTACAGACATATGTTGATGCATCGTGTTTATTTCCTAATATATTACTGTCATGTCCAAGTTATATGCTATTGTTCGAATTATCAGAGGTTTAGTCTGTCACTACTTCTCAGCCCGTAGATTGGTTTCGTTACTACTGAGTTGGTGTACTCACGTTACCCCTTGCACCTTGTGTGCAGATCCAGGTACAGCGGGATTCAGCTCTGATCAGTGAGTAGCAGCAGTTTCATCAGAGTTGACGAGGTAGCAGCTGGCGACCGTGATCTTGTCTTCTCTTCTCTTCCTTTTCTACCTATCTTATATATTTTCAGACTATGTTGGTCATTTTTTTTTTGGTTGTATTAAATTTTAGCAGCTCGTGACTATGTGACACTAGATTCGGGGTTTGTAGGATTTGGGTTTTGAATTTCATAAACTGGTTTCCAAACTTTGATTTATTATTATTTTTATCCATAGACTTGTTAAGAAGGATATTATATTGGTAATTGCACTTAGTTAGATAAAATGGGTGACTTGCCTGGTTCCAAGACATGCGCCATCACGACTCCAAAAATGGGTCGTGACAAGTTAGTATCAGAGCCATAGGTTAAATGGGTCTCACGAGTCATGAGCAGGTTTAGTAGAGTCTTGCGGATCGGTACGGACACGTCTGTACTTATCTTCGAGAGGCTATAGAACCTCTAGGAAAGTCCACATCTTTGAATTTTGTCGTGCGACTCTGTTGAACTCTGAAACTAAACTTCTGTTGTTTTCATTCTCTCACAGATGGTGAGGACTCGTGCTACCGATAGTGGTGACCAGACACCAGCAGGACCAGCCCGAGGTCGAGGCCATGGTCGAGGTCGTGGTAGAGGGAGGGGTGCATCCCGCACAGCAGCCGGGGCAGCACCTGTGGACCCTCCCATTGCCCAGGAGCAGGTCCCCGCAACTGAGATTCCAGTGGGGCAGACTCAGGCACCAGCAGTACCCATTGTGATTACGGGTCATCAAGAGACCCTAGCCCAGATTTTGACGGTGTGCACCAGCTTGGCACAGGCCGTTGCTATGTCCACTACTGCTACTACTCCTCAGGCCAGGGGAGGCATCCAGACTCCAACTGCCCGGACACCTGAGCAAGTCACCCAGGGACTTCAAACACCTGGTGCAACCCCAGTGCAGCAGATTTCTCCGGTACAGGATTACGTGATCCCAGCTTTAGCTGATGATGAGCAGCGTAGCTTGGAGAGGTTCAGCAGACTCCAGCCACCAACTTTTAGTGGTACAGAGGGCGAGGATGGCCAGGCCTTCTTGGAAAAGTGTCAGAGGATACTACGTACTAAAGGGATATTAGAGGCCAGTGGGGTTCCATTCACTACATTCCAGTTTTCAGGAGTTGCACTTGCTTGGTGGGAGGCCTATGAGAGGCGTAGACCCATTGATGCATCGTCCCTTACATGGCACCAGTTCTCCATTCTCTTTCTGGAGAAGTACATACCACAGTCTCGCAGAGAGGAGCTGCACAGAGAGTTCGAGCAGTTGCGTTAGGGAGACATGACCGTGACGCAGTATGAGATGAGGTTCTCTGAGTTAGCCCGTCATGCCATCTGGCTAGTTTCGACATCGTTGGTGAAATTTAGAAAATTCAAAGTTCATAGGCTTGAATTTGTCGTGTTTTTGGGGTTCTGATGTGGTGTTTGATGTTTCGGAGGCTAGAATAAGTTTTAATGATCATATATGATGCGTCGGTATGTTTGGTTGGGGTCCCGAGGGACTCATGATGGTTTTGGATGGTTAACGGGGAGTTTGGACTGGTTTTGTCACTGCTGGTGTTTCTATTGCTTGTGTTTTCGCACCAGCGGATGGGGAGCCGCAGGTGCGGTTCCGTAGGAGCGAACATGGTACCATAGGTGCGGAAGTTGGCTGAGTGAGAAGAGTCCGCAAGTGCGAGGTAATTACCACACCTGCGAGGCCGCAGATGCGGGAGGTCGATCGCAGGTGCGGAAGTTAGAGTCCTTGGAATTTTCCGCAAGTGCGAGTAAGTGGTCGCAGGTGCGGAGCCACTGGACAAAAAGTATAAAAGCGTGGCTTCGCGAATTTTAGCCATTTTTCTCAATATTTCATCCGGGTTTGAAGCTTTTGGAAGGGTTTTGAAGAGGGGATTCGATAGTTCTTCATTGAGGTAAGATTTTTGGACTCTGAACTCGCTTATATGTGATTAAAGGTCGGATTTATGGTGGAAAATTTGGTAAAAATCAGTGTAAATTTGGGTAATTAGGTCTTGGAATTAAGAGTCTTTAATCACATAACCGGGCTCGGGGGTGAAAGGGTAATCGAGTTTTTGTCCGAATTTTGGGTTTGGACCAAGCGGACCCCGAGTGTTGACTTTTGTTGACGTTTTTCAAAAATGGCCTAAATTGAATTCTTTACAGTCATGGGTAGTTCCTAAGGCTTAAATTTAATTGTTTGGTTGGTAATTTCTAGATTCTAATTGTTCGGAGGCTTGCGTGAAAGGAAAGTTGTGGTTGAGCTTTGAGTTTGGTCGTTTGAGCGAGGTAAGTGTCGTTGCTAATCCTGATTGAGGGAATAGGAATTGTTTGCCTATTTGCTACTTGTTTAATTTTTGGGAACAGCGTATATGTGAGGTGACGAGTAATTTTGGGTTAAAGAATATGGTTGGGGTGTGACTTCTTGCAAATATAGCTTCCTTTGTTCATGTTGTCCATGTTTATACTAGTATTGTTAAATCGATCGTTGTTATCATGCTTACGAATCATTATGTGATAATTGAGTATTGTTTCCGAAGTTGAGGTTGACATTGTCGAACCAACTGTGGAATTAAGGCTTGTACTTGTTACTTTATCTCCCTGTTGTTATTTGTTTATTGCATTATGGTAAGGGAGAGTGTTAATGCACGAAGGGTCATGTCGTGTCGTTTCTATTGACTTTATTGTGAGGTTGAGACTGTTAATGCACGAAGGGTGATGTCATGTCATATTGTGAGTGTAATGCACGAAGGTTAATGTCGTGCCATATTATGAGAGTTAATGCATGAGGTGATGCCGTGTCGTTTCTATTAATTTCATGGTGAGGATGAGCGTAAAATCATGAAGGGTGATGCCGTGCAGTTTTCCCTTACTGTGTTCACTGGTTCTTATTGGTTCATAGTATATTGGTTGTTCAAGTTATCATTCTACTGTAGTTCTTTATCTCTTATTCCCCTTAGCATGTTTTCCTCTCCCGGTATTACCTGTCTAGTTCTTCATTGATGTTACTCGTATACACACTGTTAAATTGTATAGGTTTGATTGTAGGTGTCTTGTCTTAGCCCCGTCACTACTTCGTCGAGGTTAGTCTCGACACTAACCGGTACATGGGGCCGGTTGTACTGATACTGCACTCTGCACTTTCTGTGCAGATTCTGGTACCCGCTCTGGCTGATTGAGAGATTAGCTATCATATTTGCTGTCCGGAGACCCAAGGTAGATCTACTGGCGTCCGCAGACCCTGGAGTCTCTTCTTAGTTTTATCATTTACTTTTTTTTTCTACTTCAAAACAGTGTATTCTGTTTGTAGTAATTTTAGTAGCTCGTGAATTGTGACTCTAGATCCGGGTGGTTGTAAATGTTGAAGCTTTATATTACTCCGTATTTTTTGTATTTCATCTTAGTTTGTTACTATTATTGACTGAATTGAATAAGTTTTAGCTTAATAATACTCTAATGCTGGCTTGCCTAGAAAGTGGAATGTTAGGCGCCATCACGGTCCCAACGGTGGGAATTCCGGTCGTGACACTTACTCTTCGTAACCCTTTTGAATTCAAGATTGTTTTAGTAGTGTGTAGAATTAGACCGAAGTCTTCTGGTGAGAAGACTTAAGTCTGCATCTTGAAGAATTGATTTTAAAAAAAATTATTTAAAGATAGTCTTTGAAATTGATTTCATACGGAATAATTAATTTTAAAAAATAGTCTTTTGATATAATATAAAAAAAATTGTTATAGCAAAGAAGACCAATAAGATGAATATTGAAATTTGATAACATAAATAGTTCAACAGAAAATCAAAAGCACAACTACCATAACTAAATCAACATGAAAATAAAAGATACTAAAGGGATAAATCAACACAAACACATCCTAGAAACTAATCAATTTCAATCGAATTATGATCAGAAGTTCCTTCTCCCTTCACTTGAACATTGAGGTCAACATACATTGGTGCAACATCAACCAACGTAAATTTGACGACGAAACCTTGCTTGACATAATTTTCCAAAATAAAATGTTTTCACCCTACTTTGAATCTTCTTCGATCACCAACGCTCATAGATACAAACTACTCTTTTCCACGATAGTAAAGAAGAGGGGTTTCTACTGTTGGAGGAAGATGCTTGTAGATTTTTCTAGGAATATACTGAAAAAACAAAGAAAAAAAAAAGGCATTACTATTAAGTTTTTGGAAAATATGAAACTGAAACAAGAAAAAATATATATAATTTTCTGGAGTTACTGAAGCAAAAGTATTTTATGTAAATTAACTCAAGAACTTATTGTAAAATTTAAAGAAATAAAGTTTAAAGGACATAATAATTTACAAGATCGTCATAGTTGATGTATGAATTAGTCATAACCACTTCAAATGTTGGATGATTCTCTTCTTCATTATCTCTAGTAGAAGAGTAAGATAGAGCTCGTTTGGTAGAGGGAGAGGCGTCCATAGTTAGGGTTTGTAGGTGAGTGTGTTTTAGGTCTTTAGGGTTTGAGTATATGAGACTACATATATGGGGCCAACCTAATCCAAAAAATATTTCAAACACCCTCCTCAAAATTTTGGAATGCTAATTTTCCCTCTTTAGTTTTTTCTTCGTTCAATTTTGACAGCTTTGTATCCCATCGTTTGAGTGCTAATTAAATAGTATTTTAATGCTAATTCCATCGCTTTCTATCCTAAATTTGAATCCTAAGTATCAATTTTGATTATGAAATATAGATATATTTTGCATAGAGAGGTCCCTCTTAATAATCATGATCTTGGGATACAGTAAGACCACTGAAAAAAATAATCTTAATTAACCTAATAATTTAACCATTGAGATTATTTACATTCTAGTTGTGAGACCCCATCTGTTTTTTTCTCTCTTCTCTTACGTAATATACGTAACGTGACGTGGTTATATAAGGTATATATTATTGGGTATAGCACATTGAGAGAATAAGACTGAAAATTCATGGTAATATCAAGGAACAAAACTAAAGCTTTAGGTCAAAGGAATCCCTTAAACAAAGGTTCGTGGTTAAAGAAATGGCTCGAGTAGCACCCCGCGCGTTCAGAAGGTTTAAGTTAACTTGCACCTGTGGGATAAGACTAAGAGTGTATAATATTCTAAGAATAATGTGTGATGAGGTATTATAATATCACACTGGTCACATGTTAATTTTTGGGGTCAAGCAAGTTGCGAAATAAAGGTCGGCAAAAGTTATCGTAAATTTCTCTAATAAATTTTCTAAACTTTGGTCAAATGTATTAGATTATTTCTCCCAATATATAAAGAGTTATGGGACCCAAAATCTACCAAATCAAAGTTTTACGAGTCTAGTTCGCAACCAAAAAAACTTCACATCAAACCGACATCGGAGTAAGAAGTTAAGACTGTTTCACCACGGACTGTCCAGGCTGAAATCGGGTCGCGAACAGGGTCGGGTCAAACAAGTAGTATAAGTCGGAAAATCCGACTTTTAAGACCCCAAAACATTTCATCTTCGTCCCAAAATAGTGAGAAAGTTGAAAAGAGGGTTCCATGGTGTTATTGAGTGATTAAGGTGCGTTTTCAACGATTTCTATTGTTAAAGCTTGCCCCCGTGCTTAGAAACGCAATCTCTATGCTTTGCAATCGTTTTCTCCTTTTATTAGCTGTGTTTGGAGCTATTTTTGGAAGATAGGAATTTATTTTTCTTGCTGGTTCTTCAAGCTTTATACTTGGTTTTCCAAGGTAATCATCTTCAGACTCTTTTATGATCGTTTTTACAAAGTTTTACGGACGTTTCGTCAAGTTAGGGTCATATGGAAAATCTGCCGAGTTAAACTCAATTATGAACTGCTTATACGTACGTATAAGCTGCATATATATAATTTTTGTGAAGCTTAGAACGTAAGGAACAAAGTTCGTGAAGGAACTACCGGCATTCGGACGTTCGTTGGAAAGGTATGTTAAGGCTAAGCTATGTCCTTCCTTTTAGCACGAATTTTGGGAAATTCCTAAGACGCCAAATGTGATATTTTACTATTCTATTGCTAGAAAGACCTTCTGTGAAAGGCATTGGGATTGTAGCTAAAGTATTTTCATGATGTTATTAGGTTGATATTCCACTTGTTCGGTTAAATAGGGTATTCGACATCTATATATGTCATTTTGTCGGCTTTCTTAACTATATGTACATATATATATGAATTCTTATTCGTATTTGGGTTGTGTGACTTAAAAATAAAGGCATTTAGTATTTGCGATCTGTCCTTCTTCCTTGTTAAAGTGTATTTTAAAATATCTAAAGTGATACGTCGATTTCCAAAAATCTCAAATATAATTTTTATGTTTAAACTACTAAAACATTTGATTTTTTTGAAATATTTTCTTTTACTAATTATCAAGAAATCAGGTATAAGGACTAAGTGAAGTACCTTAAGCTTTTTATGAACATCTTTAGAGTTAAGTTATCTTTCTAAAAGTCGAGTTAAGTTTTCAAGCTTATAGAAAAAGAAACATATGAGGTTCCACGAGACATTTGTATGCGATACGAAGGTGATTATGAGATTATGAGAATAAGAGCCTATTATGTGCATTCAAAGTTCATATCATAAATGCATATTATGCATGGACTTCGAGCTATAATCGGAGGTAAGGGGAATATCTTCCCGAAAGACTATATATACTGTACAGATGGCCACAGGTTGGAAATATGATACCGGTTAACTACCGGGAGAGACCGCCATTGCTAGCATTTGGTTGGGTATGTCATGAATTTGAATCAATATATATGTATTCACGACATACGATTACACGAGCATACCATGCATATTTGATTACTTTGAGGTCGGATGTCGGCCATGGAGGCTATCAGAGTTTCAGTTTCAGGTGGTATCTCAATTACCCTTTTTACATCAGCTATGTATGATTCTACTTTCTGCCTTACATACCAGTACATTTTTATTCGTACTGATGTCCCAATGCCTGGGAACACTGCATTTTTGTTTCGAGCGTGCAGGTCCAGGTAGGGACTCTGATAGACCCCTTCGCTAGGATTTCGGGGTTCAGCTGTGAGTTGGTAAGCTCCACCTCTTCTTGGAGCTTCCTTAGGATGGTTACTTTTGTTGTACAGTTTGGGTATAGTCGAGGCCTTGTCCCGACATCGCTTATGACACTCTTAGAGGCTATTGTGGACACAGTATTATGGGTTTCTTTTTGCAGCTTTCAGTCTCCAACCCATAGGCTTGGCATGTATATATATATGTGTGTGTAGGCATGTATGTCTTCAGTCGCGTCCTCGTCGGCCAGCTAGTACTTTATTATTTTGGCTTGTCTACCTTTGTTTATATGTCTTATTGTTATTCAGGTCATCACCTTAACGGAGGCTTAGTATTTCAGATGTTGTGCTGCCCGATCTGTTGGGCCCCCAGTTTAGTTAGCTAGTATGTTTAGTGGCTAACTCGATCGAATACAGTATCGAGTGCCAGTCGTGCCTCCCCTAGTTTGGGGCGTGACAAACTTGGTATCAGAGCAGGTCGTATCCCAGGGAGTCCACAAGTCGTGTCTAGTAGAGTCTTGCTTATGGGTGTGTTGTTCACCACACTTATAATCAGGATGCTATGAGGCATTTAGGAATGGTTACGTTTCTTTCAATTAATAGATCGTGCTATAGAGCAAAGTTATAAGAACATATGAAATCTAAATCGTGCTTTGTGTTTCTTATCTAACAGGCTACCTACGCTCAGGAGATGGCACAACGAGAGATAGGTATGGATCCAGGGGAAAGTACCAGTCGTTCCCCACCGGGTCAGAGGGATAGATTTCCCTTAGATGCACACAGTGAGTCTCCAGTACCCCTAGTTTCAGCTTCCCGAGGACTTGTTGGAGCCCAGGGAGATGCAATACCCCCAGCCTCACCGGTTCCATTGGTACCTGAGGCAGCTAGAGACACAGGACCTCCAGCACCTGTTGTTCCCCCATCAGAGACTAGGGAGCAGGGGATGAGGGAGGAAGTTTAGTTGCTGACTAGATGGTTTCTATTCATGAGCGCAGCTAGAGTCGGGAGCAGATGCCCGGAGAGATCGGACAGGAAGCTCGACGATACGAGAGTTTCTTCACTTGGACCCTCTATTATTTATAGGATCCAGTTCCCACTGAGGATCCTCAGGACTTTATAGACCATATGTATAGAGTATTGAGGGTGATGCATGCCTCCGCCACCGAGGTTGTGGAGTTGGCTTCTTTTCGACTACGTGATATAGTTGTCTTATGGTATGAGGCATGGGAGATATCTAGAGGACCTGATGCTCCGCCAGCAGAATGGAAGGACTTCTCTTAGGCGTTTTTAGCCCATTATTTTCCACGGGAGGTTCGGGAGGCCCGTCTTAACCAGTTTCTTAGCCTGAAGCAGGGGGATATGAGTGTGAGGGATTATAACCATAAGTTTAATTCTTTGGCGAGGTATGCACCAGATATTTTACGTACTATGAGGACTAGAGTTCATCATTATGTGGATGGTTTGGGGGATCATCTTATTAGAGACTGTAGGGTAGCATCCCTATCAGATGATGTAGATATTTCCCGCATACAGGCTTTCGCTCAGACTACAGAGGACCTTTCCTGTCGGATTCGTGATACTCACAGGGATAGGGAGCATAGTAAGAGGGCTCATACTATGGGGTCTTATAGGGAGCCACGGGGTGATTTTAGGCCCCCACTCCATTGATATCTACCTCGGTCAGCAGGTAGTTTCCCACCACATATGCAGGGCCAGCGGTTTGATCGTTATATTCAGTTAGGACCGGGGCAGAGCTCAGGCCAACCTAAGGGTCGTCGATAGGAGCGTTCCGCATAGATGAGACAACCTACTCCTCCATGTACTCAATGTGGTAAGCTGCACACCGGGCAGTGTAGACAGGGTTCGAGTGCATGTTATCATTGTGGGCAGACAGGACATTTTATTAGCCGGTGCCCGGGGTTAGGCAGAGGTGCACCAGCTCATCCTTCAGGATCCACAGCAGCCTCTTCGCCCTAAGTCCGTGCTCCCTGACCAGGTCCACAGTCTACTCAGGGTCGTGGTAGGGGGAGAGGTGGAGGAAACACCTCAGGTTCTTGTGGTGGCCAGAACCGCTTTTATGCACTCACAGGCCGACAGGATTCAGAGGCATCCACAGATGTTGTCAGAGGTATATTGACAATACATTCTCATGCCATTTATGCCTTGATAGATCCCGGCTCTACATTTTC